>JARQOC010000005.1:283188692-283211637 GCA_033576535.1 Allobates femoralis
GCCCACCAAGGCTTAAAGTGCCCAGCTTAAAAATCCAATATGTTTCTCTTTTACCCAAGACATCCAATCTCCTAGGTGTATTTTCAGGCACATAATCAATAGGGGTAACAGATAATTTAACATCACCATGGTGAACTACGGTGCAATGTCGCGATAATCCATGTTTTAAAAAACCTCTGAGAATGTTAAACCTATGGGAATTTACACGTTTATGAAGAGGTTGAGAAGTTCTTCCCACATACTGTTTACCACAGTTGCACTGGATCAAATAGATCACATGATCCGTCTGGCATGTCATTCTGAAGCTAATATTAAAAACCTTCCCTTCATTCGTAAATGACCTGAAACTGTCCACGTCATTACTAATAGACCTACAACATTTACACCCACGTCTATTGCATCGGTACGAACCCCTACGGCCAGTTTGTTCATTAACTACTTATGTACATCCAGAGCTAGGAATCTTAACTACACTAGGTGCCAAAACATTTTTGATGGTAGGAGCCCTTTTAAATGTCACTGTCGGTTTCCTGGGGACCACCTTATTGAGGATCGGGTCATTTAAAATCACATTCCAATGTTTTTCCAATACATTTCGTACTTGTAAATTTTGTGACGAAAAAGTAGTGATAAAATTTGTTTCAAAAGGTTATTCTTTACACCCTTGTTCTTGTCAGAACGTTATAAGCTCATTCTGGTTACAAAGTTTAACAGAGTTATAAGCCTTTTTGACAAGCCTCGGGGGATATTCTTTTTCTTGAAATCTCTCCCTCAATATTTTGCTTTGATCCTAAATACTGCATCAGAAGTGCAATTGTTCCTAATTCTGTAGTACTGGTTCCTTGGATATTTTTAAGCCATGGTCTGTAATGGTTGCTTCCATAGTGAACATACCCATTGGCATCAACTTTTTTAAAATGATTTTTTGTCATAAACTTACCCGAATCATCAATATAGATGTTCAGGTCTAAAAAGGTAACATTTTTTCGTTCAACACAGGGGGTAAGCTCTATTCCCCAATGATTCTCCCTTATAACATCAAGGAAATCAAAAACTGTATTGTCTGTATTATCATAGATGATGAATATATCGTCTATGAATCGTTTATATAGGATGAGATTCTGTTTATGTTTGCATTGGAAGACATACCAGGACTCGAAGGCAGCCATGAATAGATTTGCATACGTAGGTGCTGCCCTCGAGCCCATGGCGGTCCCCGTAGCTGGTGGTAAATAGTAATAGTTTTCCTTCTTATTTGAACAATTGAAGGAAAACAGCACATCTAAAATTTAATTAAAACTGATGCTTCTTCATTAATTATCCATAGAAAATTAACAAAAAATTTAAATCCTTTAGACATGATTGTAGTATTTACTGACACTTTTTTTTGCAGTCTCTGCACCTTTATTCATAATGTTATTAAACAGATAAGGGTGCAGAAATGCCAGAAATGAGTAAGCAGCACTGCGATAATTTCAAGTGGGTTTTACTAGTTTATTAACTTTCTGTGGATCACAAATAAAGGAGCAACACTTTTAATGAAATTTTGAATGTCCTGTATTCTCTCAATTGTTCAAAATAGAGATTTATTTGAAATACAATCAGCTGTTAGATGTTTTGTATAAGATATGTTCCCAGTTTTTGTTCTGGTTGTGCAGCACCAGGGGCGTAAATACAATCGGCGTAGGGGTTGCAATCGCCCCCTGGCCTTGGAGCCTAGGGGACCCCAAAAGTCCCTTTGGTGTATAGAAAAAGACTACCGTACTGCTATTAAAGATTTACAATAATTGGGGACGGATTGAAGCTTTCACATCAGGGCCCAGGAGCTTCAAGTTACGCCACTTTGGACTGATTGGAGAATATATTGGAATCTCTCATGAAACAGGAGGATGGCTTCCTCAGCCACATTAGAATGAAAATAATGATGTAAATGAACTTTAAGTCACATCATAACATATAAAAAATGAATATACAGTACATGAAGGAATTATATATTCAATAATCTACCCACAGATTGCTTTTAAAGTGGATTTTCAACATATTAAAACACTCAAAGGGAAGTGAAATTCCCAAATACATGGTGACATAAAACATTCTGTCTATCATTCCTATGTTATTAAATGCTGTTATGTATCTCATAGGAATGAGAAACAAAGAAACAGAGATTTGGCTATGATTTACGTACCACAAACCAACTCTCTCTTTAATTAAAAGCTATATTTTGAGCTTGTGCTCTAGTTAGCCTTACCAGGCACAGTGGTTCTATTGGCTCACTACCATCTTTTTTTTTTTTTGGTAGAATAATGTTACGTCATGGAACGCCAGTAATGCAATTATTTTAGCATTTGTTACATTAGCAACTTTTAATGTTTTCCTTTTGATATTTTTAATGCTACGTATCATTATAAAGCATCTGGATTTTTTTTTCAATTTACACTAATGTCCTCTTCCGACTGGTTCATTGATTCTGGGACCATTTTTTTTCTTTTATCCCTCTGTTCCAAAGTTAAATTTAATAGACTGGGTGTACACCAACGAAATTTTGTCATAGAGGAGAAAATGCAAATGCCTAGAAAAATGTTGTACAGCACACAGAGCCGACCCTAGCCAGAATGGTGCCCTGTGCAAAATGTGCAAAAATGTATTTTGGTATTGATTTTTTTTTACCCAGTTTCCCAAGACACAAATGGGAACAGGACACCACTATTTTATATTCTAAAATAATTAATTTCTTCATATATATTGTAGAATAAACTCCTTCAAATTTGTGGAATCTGCAACTAAAATTCACATTAATTCTCTAAATCTGAACTGACACTTAAATGGATATTCGTATCCCGTATATTCATTCAGTATCCATGAATATTACATAATGGATAGTAAATGAGGATCTCATAAATAGGATGACATGTATCAGGAGAATGAGGCGCAGATGCTTTATGTTGAGATTGATGGGACTTCTGTCATCTCTTGGCTGAGAACAACGCTGTTTGTGGCTCTATTGATGGGATCAGCATCAACTATACATTTCTCCCAAAGTGAAAAAAACCGCAACTGCCGCGATTACCGCATAACGGCTGCACTTGCGGTTTACTTGCGGCAAGATCCATAGAACGTCTATGGGGGCTTGCGGCAGGTGGGGCAAGTGCGGTATCGGCACTTGCGGCAGGTGCGGCCGCAAAAAAACGCAGCATGCCGCGTTTTTTTTCGCTGCCGCACCTGCCGCAAGTGCCGAAACCACACTTGCCGCACCTGCCGCACACTTTTCGCAAGCCCCATAGACATTGCATGGGGCTTGCCGCAAGTGAACCGCAAGTGCAGCCATTATGCGGTAATCGCGGCAGTTGCGTCTTTTTCCACCGCAACTGCCGCGATCAGCAAAAACCGCTGATTTTCACAGCAGCCTTAATCGGTCTGGGCTCACACCAGTTGGCCTTGCGGCAAATAATTTTGTGGGAAATATAAAACAAGTAACTTATAAAAAGAAAAAGAAAAGTCAATGATTTTGAAATCCACAGTAAAAGATAAAATACATTGTACATAATATACCTCAGCTGCCACAGAGCCTCATGACATACCTCATCTGCTGCAGAACCTTGTAGTGTACACATCTGCTGCAGAACCTCTAATATTTCTCAGGTGCTGTAGAACCTCATAAAACACCTCAGCTGCTGCAGAACCTCATATTGGACACTTCAGTGAATTTTGAACCTTATAATACACACTTCACCCACTGAAAAACCTCATAATACAAAACTCAGCAGCAGAAGAACATCATAATAAAGGGAATGTTTCCTTTTTGAAAATGAATGTCACCAGCTGCAGATTATTATAAAGCAACAAACCATGCTTTACTCACCTTCCCTAGGTTCACCGGTTCAGCCCGCCACTGCTCCAGATGTCTGACATTGGCTGTGGTGCTGATGTCCTGTCAATAGTACAGCAGCCAATCAGTGAGCTTACTCACCAATCAGTGAGCAGTGGTGGGATGAATGGGTGAACCTAGGGAAGGTGAGTAAAGCGTGGTTTGTTGCTTTATAATAATCTGCAGCTGGGCCAAATATTTACTGAAAGGCAATAACCCCTTTGGGGATGGGAGTGGGGCATAATCTTATTATAAGGGATTTATATGATTATCAAAAAAAAGAGAAGATAAGCTGCACTCACCGTTGGTGGTCTTTGGCTGCATCCACCGGGACAACGTACATTTTGCTCAAGTGAGCTTCTACTGGTCCACTAGTGCAGACCAGTACCTGTTGGTGCAGTCCGCATCCTGCAGCAGTCCGCATGTCACCTGTGTGCTTGTCATAATTAAAGTCCTTCCAAAGACCACTAACGGTGAGTGCATCCTATCTTCTTTTGTTGAAATTAAAGTCTTCAGCTAAACAGGATTGTACCTCGACAGTGTGGTGAAGTAGCCTTCTCTTATGGACATAAGGTTAGCACATACAGTTGTGGCCAAAAGTATTGACACCCCTGCAATTCTGTCAGATAATACTCAGTTTCTTCCTGAAAATGCAATTGCAAATTCTTTGGTATTATTATCTTCATTTAATTTGTCTTAAATGAAAAAACACAAAAGAGAATAAAGCAAAAAGCAAAACATTGATCATTTCACACAACTCCAAAAATGGGCCAGACAAAAGTATTGGCACCCTCGGCCTAATACTTGGTTGCACAACCTTTAGCCAAAATAACTGTGATCAACCGCTTCCGGTAACCATCAATGAGTTTCTTACAATGCTCTGCTGGAATTTTAGACCATTCTTCTTTGGCAAACTGCTCCAGATCCCTGATATTTGAAGGGTGCCTTCCCCAAACTGCCATTTTTAGATCTCTCCACAGATGTTCTATGGGATTCAGGTCTGGACTCATTGCTGTGCTTTCTCTCAAACCATTTTCTAGTACTTTTTGAAGTGTGTTTTGGGTCATTGTCCTGCTGGAAGACCCATGACCTCTGAGGGAGACCCAGCTTTCTCACACTGGCCCTACATTATGCTGCAAAATTTGTTGGTAGTCTTCAGACTTCATAATGCCATGCACACGGTCAAGCAGTCCAGTGCCAGAGGCAGCAAAGCAACCTCAAAACATCAGGGAACCTCCGCCATGTTTGACTGTAGAGACCGTGTTCTTTTCTTTGAATGCCTCTTTTTTCTCCTGTAAACTCTATGTTGATGCCTTTGCCCATAAAGCTCTACTTTTGTCTCATCTGACCAGAGAACATTCTTCCAAAACGTTTTAGGCTTTTTCAGGTATAGTTTTGGCAAACTCCAGCCTGGCTTTTTTATGTCTCGGGATAAGAAGTGGGGTCTTCCTGGGTCTCCTACCATACAGTCCCTTTTCATTCAGACGCCGACGGATAGTACAGGTTGACACTGTTGTACCCTCGGACTGCAGGGCAGCTTGAACTTGTTTGGATGTTAGTCGAGGTTCTTTATCCACCATCCGCACAATCTTGAGTTGAAATCTCTCGTCAATTTTTCTTTTCTGTCCACTTCTAAGGAGGTTAGCCACAGTGTCATGGGCTTTAAACTTCTTGATGACACTGCACACGGTAGACACAGGAACATTCAGGTCTTTGGAGATGGACTTGTAGCCTTGAGATTGCTCATGCTTCCTCACAATTTGGTTTCTCAAGTCCTCAGACAGTTATGTGGTCTTCTTTCTTTTCTCCATGCTCAGTGTGGTACACACAAGGACACAGGACAGAGGTTGAGTCAACTTTAATCCATGTCAACTGGCTGCAAGTGTGATTTAGTTATTGCCAACACCTGTTAGGTGCCACAGGTAAGTTACAGCTGTTAATTACACAAATTAGAGAAGCATCACATGATTTTTCTAACAGTGCCAATACGTTTGTCCACCCCCTTTTTTATGTTTGGTGTGGAATTAGATCCAATTTTGCTTTAGGACAATTCTTTTTGTGTTTTTTCATTGAAGACAAATTAAATGAAGATAATACCAAAGAATTTTCAAGAAGAAACTGAGTATTATCTGACAGAATTGCAGGGGTGTCAATACTTTTGGCCACAACTGTATCAGGTCCACATAGTAGTGCAGGGCTTTCTGCACAATTATTGTTTATATGATTATGCTTCAAGGAGTTGATATTTACCTCCATGTGTGCATGTGAGTATACTCCTATCTAAGTGATTTGTACACACAACACCCCTTGCAGGAAAATGATGCCCCCCAGATCCAACAATAGAATCATGGACACATTAGTAACAACAGCACCTATACATTTTTTTTATTTAAAAAGGAAAAAAACCCTCTTTTGAAGAGTTCTCCAGCACTGCCCTAGTACTCACTCAGTACGTGGGCTTTGCCGTATTTTTGTGTCCAGCCGGGTACAGCAGGCAGGTGCCTATTTGTGCCTACCTGGAAACAGAAATAGAAGGAAGCACTTTTTTTAATTATTTCATGAATTTCATGAAATAATAAAAAAAAAATGTGTGGGTCTTTGTGCTATTTCTATGTCCAGCCAGGTAGAGCTAGGAAGCTGGGGGCTGGAATCCGCAATGCATGGAGGCCCAAGCTTTCTGGGCACACCCGCTGCGAATTGCAGCCTGCAGCCACTCCAGAGGATGGCGCATTCATTGAAGCGCCATCCTCTGGCGCTGTATCCAACTCATCCAGGGCCCTGGTGCAGTGGCTCACTGGGTAATAAAGGGGTTAGGGCCAGTTTTGTGTTATCAACTGGCCCTAAGCCCAAAATTCATGGGGTCACGTCAATATTAGACATGACCGTCATGAATTTCTAGTGAATTTTTAAAAACAACACAACCCACAGAAAAAATATTTTATTAGAAATAAAACAAAAAATACACTTAAGGCCACGTTACACACACAGATATCTGTTCAGATATTGGTCACAGATCTCTGGTTGCAGTGAAATCATGGACACATTGTTCCATTTTGTGGCTGTGTACAAATACAACAATGTGTTCATGATTTCACTGCAATCAAAGATCTGTGACCAATATCTGAACAGATATCTGTGTGTGTAATGTGGCCTTCAGACTCCATCTTTAATTATTAAAAAATCTTCTTCCATCCGACGTAGTCCCAAAATGCGGATGCTTGTGCACAAATCTTTCATTCTTGTCCGCACCATGAACACATCTGCATGCGTACAAATCACAGATGGGGAGCAATGGGTGCACACGGCCATCTGCAGCCGAGCACATACACCGTGCGTCCCCATGTTAAACATAGGGACGCGCAGTGATTTCGCTCGGCTTGCGTTCGCCCGCCGCAATGTGCAGGCGAACGCAAGTGTAAAGCCACCCTTAGGCAATTAACCCTGCCTGCTATATACCTGCTCTAATCTAAGTTTTTTTCCTAGATCAACTCTTCCTGAATGGCAGTGGATGAGAATCTGGTCACCAGGTCTTATATAAGACCTGATGATGCAATGCAGCCGGCCAATCACTTTACTGCCAGTTGCCAACATGTTGATTAGCTGTGAAAAAGCCAAATATCCTGTGGGGTGGGGACTCAAGCATGGTGCTAGAGCAACTGTGATACTCAACATGTAGCGAGTTTACCCATGTACTCTGATGCACGCTCGCCCATCATTAGTAGTTGGTATCTGTAAAAGATTGATCTATCAGAATCTAAAAATAATAAATAACCCTTCTAGTATGTGACATAAAAATAAGAACAAATAAAATACTGAAATTGCATTTTTTTCAGTCATCCAAATTCTCTAAAAATGCAATAAAAAGTGACCAAAACATCATATATATGCTCTAATGGTATCAATAAAAGTATCAACTAACTAGACAAAAAACAAGACCTGATATATCTCTATCCATTTATTTTTCATTTCTTATTTTTTTTTCGAATTAAAGAAAAAAATTCTATGCAAGTTTTTCCTAACTCTGAGGGCCACTTTACACACGCCAACTTATCCGTCCAACTTCTGAACAACTTACTGGTTGCAGTGAAATCAGGGACACATTGCTCCATTTTGTGGCTGTGTACAAATGTAACAATGTGTCCATGATTTCACTGCAACCAGAGATCTGTTCAGAAGTTGGACAGATAAGTTGGTGTCTGTAAAGCGGCCCTAAAGGCTGCTTTACACACACCAACATCTGTGACCAACTTCTGAACAGATCTCTGGTTGCAGTGAAATCATGGACACATTGTTACATTTGTACACAGCCACAAAATGGAACAATGTGTCCATGATTTCACTGCAACCAGAGATCTGTTCAGAAGTTGGTCACAGACGTTGGTGTGTGTAAAGCGGCCCTAATCATACTGATTTTTTTTTCATATTTTATACCATTAAGGTACCGTCACATGCGGCAATATTGCTAGGCAGTTTCACTGGCAATTTGCTGGTTGCAGTGTACAAATAGAACAATGTGTCCATGATTTCACATGAGTCAGCAAATTGCCAGTGAAATTGCCTAGCAATATTACCATAAAAAATTACATATTTTAAAAAAGTAGTTAAACAAATAATACTTTACATTTTTTTAATTGGTGTAAACCATTTTTTGACACATTTCCTTTGGATTAAAAATTACAGCAAAAAATCCTCTTTAATTTAGACTTTGCTTCTTTGTTTGTCAGTGCATTATATATTTTATATGCACACAAGTAATGAGATACTTTCTATATCTGCTTCACGTTGGAACATATACAATTAAAAATTATTATTGTTAATTAGAAAAATATTGGAATCTGAGAGTCCTCAGTGGTTGATACCTTTTAATGGCTAACTGAAAAGATGGTAAGCATAGCAAGCTTTCGGGACACTATGGCCCCTTCGTCAGGCTGATAATGACACAAATTCTGAAGACACATACATATATACATAAGCAAAGGAAAAAAAAAAACAGTTTTAGATGTTATAGTAAATGTGACAGGTGATGTAAACCAGAGTCAGGGTAGGAAGGAAGAGATGGGCCTGGGGAATTGAAACTAAAAGTCTAAGGGCCGCTTCACACTGCGGCGTGATCCGGTCCGGTTCTGTCCGGGAGGACCCAGACAGCCGCAGACTGGATCTGCACACAGGACTGGGGGGCTATTATGCTCTCTCTGAGATTTGAAGTTGCTCATATCAGTCTTACTGTGGTCAGGGCTGGAAAAATGTTTCGCTACAGGTAGATTCATATGCTTTTCTTTTATTGAGTGACGATGAGAATTCATTCTTGTCCTGAATTTTTGCCCGGTTTCACCTATGTACATGCCAGCTGTTGGACATTTGGTACATATGATTAAATACACCACATTGCTTGTGGTGCAGCTGAAGTTATTGGTAATTACTAAATTATTTCATTACTCATGAGTATGTATTTCAAGACTAGATTCTATAATGTTTTCCCTATATAGAACTTAAATATGTTTTCGGGACCTGGCATTATTTGCAGTCTGCCAGAATTCAGCAAGCTCCAGTCAAACTATTTGCAATATATAAACCATTAAGAGTCCTTTTTGCCTGCTGAGATGGTCATCTCGTGTTAGTTCTTATGCAATTAGCATACTTGTAGCTACAGCTGGGAGTACATTTGGCAAGGCAATTGCGTTGACCGCATCCAGATCCAGATGCGATAAACGCAATTGCCCTCAGACACATTTTTTTCAAAAATGTGGTCTGTCAACCGCAATGCGGTAACCGGATTGCTCTGGATGTGTAATCCTGAGCAATGCGGTTACCTTCTACTTTGTTCATCCCTGCTGCCGCTGCTGTCCTTGGTCCTGTAACCACTAACATTAGGTCTATGGCGGTGCGCTACCCATAGACCTAATGTTAATGCTTACAGGACCCTGGCCAGCGGCTGATACTATACGTACATTACGTACAGTATCTCCTGTACTGTGAAGGGAGCCGTGGCTTTATTCAGAAATTTGTAGAAGCCGACAATAGCCGGCTATACTGTAAAGGGCTTATTAACCCCTTACATGCTGACAGGAGTAAACAGCATGTCTGTAGGGGGGGTGGGCACCCCTAGAGACATGTTGCCCACAGCTACAATTAATCTTTCATGTTTTAATAACATAATAATTATCTATGGCATTGTTTCCCAAACTCCAATCCTCATGGCCCCAAATAGGACACATTTTCATGATTTCCTTTGGATTGGACAGGTAATGGAATCATTATCAAGCAGGGGCGTTGCTAGGGTCAAAAAACATCCGGGGCTCGGATTTCTGGTATGACGGCGATACATATGTAGCATTACTTGGTGGATTGTAGTTTTGTAAGAAAGGATCACATTTTTTAAATAAATTTAAACATTCCAAAAAGTTTCCTCTATTTAGGCTGCCTTCGCTCTCATCATTGCCACAAAGAGGTATTGCATTACGTCCAAAGAATTGAACAATGTTGACAAGTCTTGACATATATTCCCGCCTCTCTCTTATTTGATTTTCAGTGGCACTATGAAGCTGATCCACAATACTGCCATGCTTTTCTAAATTTTTGAACTCAAGCCAACCCTGTGTACTGGACATATGTGCTGATGACTTCTCATGTTCTTTAAAGGAATCCAAGGCTCATTTCCAGTTCTTGAAGCCACCAGAGCTAAATAAAGCATCTTTATTGCACCGTGTTTGAGAACGCCCAAAGTGCCTACATGGAAAACAAAATGCAGCATTTCCCTGAACAGAGTATTCCACCCAGTTATGCTTTTCAAACCACTGGTACTGGATTGCTCTTTTACTTTGGCCATAATAGTCATATGGGTACGCTGCTAGTTTTGGCTGCTTAGGACCATCTTTTCGTTGTCCTAAATCTGAAATCATGACTGTGGAAGTGCATGGTTGTGCAAGACTTGAGGCCTCAGTGTCTTCTCTTTCTTCTGATTCGATGGCAGAGGTTGTTCTGTTGTGCTGTTGTACATTTTCTCCTCTTTCTGCTTTGGACAGGTTCCTTCTGGCTGTGTCTTTATCCATGAAAAACCTTCTAAGGCTGGGGTCACACATAAGCCCTCAGTCAGTTTTTGGCTTCAGTTTTGTCATTTTTTTTTTCTAAGTCCAAAAACTGACAGAAAAACGCATTGGGTGTAATAAACACCCTGTGCGTTTTTCTCTGGAGCTCAAAACATTGCCCTGTCCGTTTTTGAGCCAAAAACGCAGTAAACAGCGTTTTTGGCATCAGTTAAAAAACGCATGCGTTTTCATGCGTTTTTTTTAACATGGGGCCCTATGGGAAACGCATGCGCGAATGCATGCAAACGCATGCACTTGCGTTTGCGCATGCGTTCGCGCATGCGTTTTTTTAATGAAAATTCCAAAAACGTACAGGAGTGCAGGAGACACAAAAAGCACCCTATAAAAAACGGATTGGTGATGAAAATGACTTCCAAAAACGGATTTCTATGTGTAACCCCAGCCTAATATCCATTGTCACTAGTTTGTTCCACTGTTAGGCTGTGGTCACAGTTTTTTTAGTGCCTTTTAAAAACGCATGCTTTTTTACATGCGTTTTTCATGTCAGCATGAGTTTTTTAAGGTCTCTGATGGCTCCCTGCGTTTTTGGCTGCGTTTTTGAATCTGCACATAAAAATAGTGCTTGTAGTATTTTTTTGAGCGTTTTGAAAAACGCATGCGTTTTTGTAGAAAACGCATGCGTTTTTATAACATGGGTTCCTATGGAAAACGCATGCAAAAACGCATGTACAGTTAGTACCTTTTAGTGCCATTCAAAAACGCATGCGTTTCCCATAGGAGCCCATGTTAACAAAAACGCATGCGTTTCCGGAAACGCATGCGTTTTTGTTAACATGGGCTCCTATGGGAAACGCATGCGTTTTTGAATGGCACTAAAAGGTACTAACTGTACATGCGTTTTTGCATGCGTTTTCCATAGGAACCCATGTTATAAAAACGCATGCGTTTTCTACAGAAACGCATGCGTTTTCTACAGAAACGCATGCGTTTTTGGATATGCTCCAAAAACGCATGGGACAGTCACACATGCTTTTTGGCTATTAGGGCATGCGTTTTTTAACATGGGGGCCTATGGGTGCGTTTTTTACATGCATTTTTGAAAATGCAGGTCTCCAAAAATGCATGTGAAAAATGGTACTGTGACCCCAGCCTTAGAACAACTTGTTCTGAACTAGTAAATAAAATAAAAAATGCAAACAATAATAAGAACTAATATAACATTACCACCTCTACACAGACATTTAGAAGTGATTACAATGCAGGTACCTCCAGTGATTACAGAGGACGTTGGCGGGTCCAGGAAGCGTGTCTGTGGTAGGTCCGGTGAGCGGCAGCTGCAAAGGTGAGATTCATATTTTTAACAGGTTCCCGCCTGTCCTTACCACTAGAGGTGGTTGAGGGTCCGGTGGGTCATTCCTGTGAGCCCTTGTGGCCAGTGTGCCCCTGGCTGGCCCCTTGCACTGCTGCCTGTGCCCCTGTGGCACGTCTGTGGCCACTGGCCCCTATGTCCTGCCCCAGGTGCCCCCTGTTCTTACCTCAATAAGGCAGGTCGGCAGGTCCCAGCAGGTTGCACTGAGCTGGGAGCCCCCCTCTTCCTAACTGGCAGCCAGCCCAGAGCACAACAATTAATTCTCCAGAGTCTGACTCTGCTGACCTGGCTGCAGGACTTGCACGGTCGTGACGTCATCGGTCACGTGCAGTCAGAGCCAGGTCATGTGAGTGGCACTGGGAGGGACTCCAGCGGTGATGGCTCTCTGTGAGCTACGGTACTGTGTGTCTGTGTGACAGCCGTGCCGCCGCACAGCGAGAGAGAGCAGACACGTCGGGTATGTCTGCACTTTCTTCTCCGCCCTGACAGCGTGATTCGGGGATCTATGCAGGGGTGGCGACGGCTGAGCTACTGTGCGAGAGCCGTGCCGAGCAGACACGCTGACGCCGGGCATGTCTGCACTTTCTCCTCTGCCCTGACCGCCGGCGAGATTCGGGGCTCTATGCGTAAGAATCGGGGCTGCAGCCCCGATTCTTAATGCATAGCGACGTCCCTGTTATCAAGGCATCACCTGTGCAATACTAAGGAAATCCTGAAAACATAACCTGTTGGGGGGAGGTGGGGACCGGAGTTTGGGAAACACTGATCTATGGGAATGCCAGTAATAGCTTTCTCAAGCAGTTCAATAGGCAATAAATGGAGCATCCACACTTCCACTTCATTCAAGGCATGGCTTTGCAGAGTCCAATAATACAGATTAGGGATGGGCGAGTCTACTCGCTAGGACTCGTTACTTGGCGAGTAGTAAGGGACTCGCAGGACTCGGTACTCAGCGAGTTTCCCAGCGATTACTCGCACAGTAACGAGTCCAATGCAAGTCAATGGCAATCCTAGTTTTGTCAGAGTTTACTTTTTCTCACTCGCTAGACTCGCTATATCACATCGCTATGTAGCTTGAATCTCCCCAAATCGTTTAAACAATCGCACCGCTTCACGGATACCCGCTGTCAGCAGCAAGTCTGAGCGAGTCTGAGCGAGTCTACGAATCCGAGTCCTGTATACTGTATTCGGGACTCGCGAATACAGAATCTGTTATGTTCCGACAAAGCTTCCGAGACAGCCTAGCGTGTTAGGTCAGAAAACTTGTGAAGATGGACAAGCATGTTAGCCAATCATATTCAGTAATGCCACAGCCATGTTGGTTGTGGCAGGACTATGTTTGGCTTCTGTCCATTGTGATGCCTATGTCATGTATGAGAGGCGAGGCTGTATATAAGCCTTGCCACCGCCATTTCCTCCACATTCCTGTGACGATCTGAGCTAGTGCAGGGTGAGGTAGATGCTGGAGCAGATCATAGGGAGTGTCAGTCAGTGTAGGGAAACTTCAAGATTCCTTATATTTAACCCAAACAGCTCTTCTGAGAGCTACCAGGAGGACAGAGGAGTACTGTGTAGAGGACTGTAGGCAGGCAGGTAGGCAGGGAGGAGCAGCCTTTATGGTGGGTTTACACATTGCGATATCGGCGTCCAACTGCGACCAAAAGTCACGTGGTTCGTGCGTTGGACCCGATATCGTTCCTGCGTTGTACGGTGTGAATATCCGATATGATGCAGGAACGATGGTAAACCGATATCGGGGGTCGAATGAGCGTGCTATTCAACTGCCCGATATCGGATGCCGGTTGGAGCCGGATCGTCCCGTGTGACAGCCCAACTCCGATGTGTACTGCAACGTCACCCATTCACTCCCATGTTAAATGGTCGTTCCTGGGTCGGGGGGCGTACACATCGTAGGGACGTTATATCCCGATATCGCAGCGTGTAAACCGCCGATGCGATTCAGGGAAAACCGGGACAAAATGCGTGCTCCCGTGCAGTTGTATACGATATCGGAACGATATTGTGACGTGTAAACCCACCATTACAGTGCACACAGGACCGTCCTCATAGCTTAGCTTACTCACATTGTTCCTAATAGCTGAAGTCAGAGGCTTAGCTGAGGTACTATTTCTTATTTTGTTGCACCTGATAGATTTTGGGTCATAATAACCCCTTCAGCTTTATTTTCTCTGTGGCAGACCAGTGCGTTGCTGCTCTCCTACCTGCAAATAGCACGTACGCCACCTGCTTGTGCGACTACTTGTGCGCACTTAATAATTTTTGCAGGGACTAGTGTGTTGCTTCACTGCCAAGTGTTAGCACACACTTAACCCGCCAAAACGGCAATGCGAGCGCTTTCCGAGACACATCTGCGATTTGTAAATCGCACATTACTCGCTATTACTCGCTTCCCCATTCATTAACATTGGACTCGCTAGACTCGCAACGAGTAGCGAGTCCCAGGCTCGGACTCACTAGAGCCAAGCGATTCCAAGTAATTTAGGACTCGCCCATCACTAATACAGATCCATGTGCTAGTTTTTAGGATCGCTCAGGATCCCAATGGTTGACATGAGCAGGGTATCAAAAAGCTATGCCCTATCCTATGTATAGGAGATACATTTCCATTCTTTTCCATTCCATACCAACTCTTCTAATGGAATCACAGCAGGTCCTGGTGTAGCTCCCCGCTAGTCAGCGTTCTACAAAAGGGTACTGCACCCCTAATAGAAGGTGCAGTATTCTTGGTCTTGGTTAGTAGAAGCCTGAAGCTCCATCACCACACACACACACCTAGTGATAGGGGACCAATCAGACTCCCGTTACTAAAGTAACTGGTGGGAGGAGAAGCTAGGTTATAAAGTGAGTGGGGAAAGAGGGACAGAACAGAGTGTGAGAGTGCAGTGAAAACTAAGAACAGTAAAGTGTAACAGAAGAACAGGAGAAGAGGAGAAGTAACGGGGAGGGCACCTCAACCTGGTGACCCAGAAGAGAAAGGGGCAGATAGAGGGTAACTAAATCACCATGGCCCAGTCCGAAGCGGGGTACCAGCTCCAAAGTGGATCAGAGGTCCATCCCTAAACCGCAAACTACTGGCAAGGTCGATGTCTTCTTAGGAGTACGATACAACCACCCTAAACCAAGCACGGTCTCCACCAGAAGCACTAAACAGGGTTGGGTTCCCTCTGGAGAGATAAAGGGTTCTCATATCACCGGACGTGCCTGGTTCAAGAAGTGGGATTATGCAGGGCACCACAGAGAAAGGACAGAGAAAGTGATAGAGAAAGAACATCAGCAGAGCTTCAGAGGGACATTACTCACTGCCAGGACCTCCCGGTCCACTACCCCAGCTGAAAGAAATGCATTACCCTGTAAGCCTGCAGATTACTGGAGTAAAGTACCCGTTCAGAGTGAGCAACGTGTCTGTGTTCCTTACAGATGAACTGTGATTTACCTGCCTTGCACCACACCGCAGAAGCTGCACAGCCCCATTCCACTGCGCTGCCCTATTCCACCATTATCTCCCCAGAGGTCCCCGCTGCGTCGGTGCCATCACCGGACCTACAGGTGTAGTCACGATTGACTTTATTTTATTATTTTTCCCTTTTATTTTCTTGTCTTCCCAAGGGCACGGACTCGGCACAGATCACCCGTGAAATCCCTGTACCAGTACGCCCGAGATCCTAGTACCCCAAGCCGTTGGCCCCAGACACTGGCAGGTCTAGTTTAATTCTTGACTGATATAAATGTTTAAAAATGTATTTTGCTATTATGTCTGCCAGAAGTATAGACCTGTAGTTGTAGGTAGGACAGCATACTAAAATAACACTACAGGTTCAGTCATGCTGTAATGTTTATTAACATAATTATTAAACTCCCAATAAAGCAAAGTGACCTGCAATGTGTCCACAATCAAGGTCTATGTATTATTGTGCAATCATTTTTATAACTTTGCAAATGTATTATCTCTGTGTCAATATCCTAGACGTAAGGAAATGTTGTATGACCAGTGTGACCATACAGCTTCTGCAATTACTACAGCCAAGAATGATTTCTACATAAAACTATAATTTTACTATTTGCCAAAAAGTATTGAGTGTATGTTTTTAGTTTATATGGCTTTCATTATGTGTACGTCTTACTGAAGAACCAACTTCTCAGTGATGTACTGGAGGTCACAGGAAGTCAATGACAGAAAAGCTGTTCTCCAATTACTTTACTTCAGATAAAAGAAACATAAAAAAGTTTCCCACTGACTTGTTGGCTTATAACTAGACATCAATTAATTTTTATTAGTGTTAAGTGGTTTGAAGCTTTTGTTTTGCTCCATAGGAAATCTATAGCCAAGAATGTTATATGATTTCTAGTCTATGATATGATCCATGGTATTCTAATTTTCCGTAGCTTCATGTTACATCCATCATGGGACAAACAAATTATCTTTAAATATGATTAATGTAAAATTAATCTAGATATCAAATCTAGATCATTCTTGCCAATATGACCCATCTTGCTACCATGATCCATTTTAAAGTTCCCTGTTACTATTAGTACAGATTTTGTTGATTCTATCCAGGGCAAGCCTTAGGCTTCGTTCTCACACAGCGTATTCGTGAGGATTCGCTTTTGGTGCAAAACTGCACCAAGAGCGCATCCTCATAGAACGCAGCGTTCTGTGTATGAACAGGCCTGCGCTTTTTAGGCATGCTTTTACTTACCTTGCCGCACTCCCCCACAGACCGCTGATGTCTTCTCCTCCCTGCCAGGCCCACAGTAAGCAGCGGGCTCTAGGACCCGGAAGCACTATGTGACCGGTGACGTCGCCGGTCATATGCTGCTGTTTAAGGTCCTCAACCAGGTCCTATGGTGCAAGTGTGAGGACCGATTACTATGGGAGCGCGGCGAGGTTAAGTAAAAAAGCGCGCCTAAAAGGCGGAAAGATTTAACATGTTCATTCTTTTTATGGATGCGCTTTGCAGAACAAAGTGCATCCGCAAAAAGATGGAACATGTGAGCAGAGCTGTGTTCAAGCATGTATGCAGCGCTAGAAAGCACTGCGCTTAATAGCACTGCGTAAATGCAAAAAATACACTGTGTGTGAACGCAGTCTTAGCCTGAATACTGCCCTGTGCAAAACTGCCCTTTGGTGCCCCCATGCTATGGAGTTTTTATCTAGTGTTCCAAGAAACAAATACCGAGAGACAGCCATTTTTATATCTTAAAAAATGTATTTCTTCATATATATTGTACAATGAACACCACCGAATTTTCACCTCATCCTCACCTCAAATTTCCACAGAAATTTTTCCACCACATGTGAACTCACGCTTACACGGGTCTTCTGATCTTGTACATAATAGATAGTATACACAGATCTCACATGTATCTGGAGAATGAGGCACTGCTTCTTCTTGTGAAGAAATGGCTATAAATTTGTATACACTGTAAATTGGAGTTCTGCCATCTCTTGGATGAGAGGGGAGCAGTTTCGTGTCCCTATTGGTGGGTTCTGCAGCTACTATACAAATTCTGTGGATCTGTGAGAGTGAATACTGTAATAGTGTGGCACCCCAGAGTCCAGCTACCACAATGTCATTATCTCCTCCTGGGGGTAGTGTCATACCTGAGAACAACAGAGGGTATTCACACCAGGCAAAACTCAAAGCACAAAACACCTTTCTGCCTCCAGGCCTGAAGGGGGAGATCTAAACCCGGGTTTAGGGCAGATCCCCTATAAATTCTGGTCCGAGGCAGAGTTATTCAGTTCAGTTCTGGGAGGACTGTGAAGACCTGTGGACTTGAGCAGTGCTAAGCTCATACCAGGTATCACAGAGTTCAGTTCCTAGGAGGACTGAGGAAGATATCCTGGAGACTGGAGCAGTGCTAAGCTCATCCCAGAAGAGCTAGACCTAGCTAGAGTGACCCATAGGCAAGGGTCTGAGAAAGTCGAGGAGAGCCTGGGGAGTGAAGCGGTGTCGAGCTCACCCCAGAGAAGTAAGGGCTAAGAAATGGGTCTGAGGCTTGCAGGGCCTAATGTCCCGGCAGCCAATACCGGATGGTGGAGGATTCAAAGTCCCCTATCTATACAAAAGTGCCCGGAGGCAGAGCAACGTGAAGAGCCCAGGAGCAGTTGCCAGAGAAATGGGGCTGGAGAAGGACTCGAGCTGCCTGTCATACGGCACAAGTAGAAGAGAGAGGGCCACAGCTTAGCTTCAGCAGCCGCAGGGACCCACTAAGGACGTGCAGCAGGGAGGCCTCAGAACTTGCCAGGTGAAGAGAACCCCCGAGTTGCTCCCAGGTTGCCGGATTCCAGCAATAACATCTGTCCTTGTGCCAGTACTACCAGTAAAGACTTGAGGAATGAACCAACCGTGAGTCTGTCAGTTACTTTGCGCCCTCCATCCTGCATCCTACACGCTTTCAACACTCACTGCCCTGGGGATCTGCTCCACCCATGGGCAGCCACTACATCATAGCTGCCCATCTATTGTCCCCAGAGGTTCTGCAGCAGCGGTGGCCACTTGTAGCCACAAACCACGGGTGGCATCATGAATAATCATTCTTAGAATTCCCCCAAAGACTCTTTGAAGCTGAACCAGGGTAACGGAGCCAGGTCTTGACTCTTGTGACTTCCCAGAAACAGTATAGCCCGGTTCTGAGTACTCCAAGGCCCTTGGGCACCTCAGTTTTTGGCGTCACAAGAAGGATCCAGTAACCCGGAACCACCGGGTACTGTGTAAAGTGAACTGTGTTAAACTGCGTGTTTTTGACTGTCGCCATTGTTAAGACATGAGGCACGCGAGAAGCCAATGGGGCCTATCATCACGGGCGGCACCCGCAAAGAGCGCAAAAGGAAGACCAACCTACGCTCTGATGACATCCAGTGGGGATGAGAAACCTTTCCTAAAGCGGAACTAAAGCTGATCATCCCCACAGAAGTGAAGGATCCGGAGGTCTAAGGTTCACTAAGGGGGAGGAAAATGTCAGAGCTAGGTGGAGAGGAGCCAGCACAAGGGGCGGTCACAGCCCAGCCTGCAGCCCTGGGTGCAGTGCCTGTAGCGGTCGAAGCCCCAGCCGCCGCTGTGGTACCAGCTGTAGCCCCAATAATGCCAGTTCCTGATGCCATACACACTAAGGGTGACATGGTTGCTGCAATACTCAGGGGAACCAAATACTCTGACAGACTTCAGGGAGAGACTGGACAGTTTCTATAGAGTGTACCCCCTGACGAAAGATCAGCAAGTTAGTATGTTAATGGGCAATTAACTGGTGCAGCCCAGCGGGAGGTAAAGTCCTGGCCGGGCAATGATAAAGACACTGTTGAACATTTAATAGCCAGGTTGAAAGTCACCTTTGATACCCGTACTGCTGCAAAGCTGAAAATAAGATTTTTGGGTGTAAACAGAGGGTACAGGACAGTATAAGAGACTTTGCTTTAAACCTCCAAGAAGCGCTGAGGGCAATGAAAACAGACCGTAATGGTGTACCAGAAGAGAACAAATTGCTAATTAAACAGTTTATTGAGGGGCTCCTGTCCCCTTCCCACAGAGTACAACTGCTTAAGATGGCCATACAGAACCCTGATCTAGATTTTGCACAGTTTTAAAGACAGGGCCATCAGAATTCTGCAAGAAGAAACAGCCAGTGGCCCAGAACCTGCACAACGCCTGGCCACAACATACCACTAAGACGGGGCGCAAGCCCCACAGACCACAGCAGGGGCCAGTGCACAGAATCTTGAGACTATCACCACTGAGGCTCTGCATTTAAATGTTGAGGCCCTGACTAACAGCATGGCTGAGATGGCCAAAGCTATGCAAACAATGCAAGGATCCAAGCCAGCGGAGAAGATTGAGTTGGCTTCCAGTCGAGATGATGTCCCGTGGATGCAACAGAGGAGGAAACTCATGACCAGAGGACGACCCAGCGATCACTATGACCCTGAAGGAACGCCCATCTGCCGCCGCTGTGACAAGCCAGGCCATATTGAAAAACTCTGCACTTTAAACGAGAATATCCTGGTGCAGCGGGCCACCCCGCAGGAATAAGACCATCAGGCCCATCGAACTGGCATGACAGGTATGTGGGAGGATGCCCGGCCCTGCCAGTCGTGCTAGATTGAATCCCCATGCATGCTTTGCTGGACACCGGTTTGCAGTGACATCAATACTGTATATCCTTTACACAAGGTACTGGGCAGACTCTGACATTGTACACCTCCCAGATGACCATTTTACTATCTATGCTAGTAATGGTAAACCTGTGCCACAGGTTGGGTTTAAAGAGGAAACCATAAGGTGGTGCGCGTGGAATTGAAAGCCCAGGGATAATTGTTGATGTTGACCGAAGAGAAAGTAACCAAATGATAACCTTAGGCACTAATGTCATTGAAAATTGTCTTGCAGAGGTTATTTTCTTATTACAGCAGGTGGCCGAAACTGTCAACCACAGGCAGCAAAGGGTCCTGCAGAAAGAAATAAAGTCCCTGATGATGAGAAAGCAGGTAGAGTTTTTCCGGAGGAGAAGTCAGCAATGTAAGAGTAAGTGATCGGGTACTCAGTGCAATACCCGCACAAAGTGAAATGTTAATTTTGTGTAGGGCAGCAATAGGCCTTAGAGGGCAAGATTACCAAACCCTGGTGGAGCCTGTGTACTCAGACAGTAGGCCAACTGTCTTGATAGCCAGAGGGGTAGTTGATGTTCGCAAGGGAGGGTACCAGAAAGTATCTTAAACTGTGGAAGAAGAAGTCAAACTGCCTAGGTATGCTACCATTGCTAAATTGTACACTGTCAACAACAACTCCATCAAGGCAGTAGAGCCTTTGAACCCATCTGACGAGGCGGAAGACAATGGCTCTGAGGGAAAGCTGGAGGACTGGTGCCAGAAGTTACATGTAGGCACAGACTACATTCCACACCAAAAGCATGGAATTTACCGGGTAGTGTGGGAATATGAACAAGTCTTTAGTAAACATCCTTTAGACATTGGGCAGGTAGAAGGGGTTCAACATCATATCCCCACAGATGATCATCCACCCATTAAAGAGAGATACATGCCTGTGCCACCAGCTCACTATCAATATGCCAAAGAAATGTTACGGGAGATGAAGGAAGCTAGGGTGATAAGAGATAGTTGTAGCCCCTGTGCAGATCCTCTAGTCCTGGTGAAAAGACGGATGGTACAATGAGAATGTATGTAGATTACAGGCAGATTAACCGCATTACACATAAGGGTGCATACTCACTACCCAGAATTGAAGAGTCACTAGCTGCATTACAAACTACTAACTACTTTTCCACCTTAGATCTTTTGAGTGGGTATTGGCAGGTTCCTGTAGCAGAGGCGGACAGAGAGAAGACAGTGTTTGCCACGCCAATGGGCATCTGCATGCTGACTCTGTAATGCATTGGAAACATTCCAGAGGTTGATGGAGTGCTGCCTGTGGCACAAAACCTTTGAACCATCTTACTGTACCTGGATGACATGATAGTCTACTCCAAGATGTATAAAGACCATCTGAAGCACTTGGCTGAAGTGTTTGAAGAGTTATCCAGCTATGGCATGAAAGTGAAGCCATCCAAGTGTCACCTGTTGAAGCCAAAGGTACAGTATCTCGGTCATGTTGTCAGTGCTGAAGGTGTAGCACCCGATCCAGACAGTCCCTGTCATCAGGGACTGGACAAGACCCACCACGGTCAAAGAGGTGAGGCAGTTTCTAGGGCTGATAGGATAAAACAGGAGGTTTATTAAGGGGTTTACGAAGATGACAGTTCCACTGCAAAACCACCTGGTAGGCCAGTCCAAGAAGGCTAAGAACCAGAGTCCTCCATTTGAATTGGGCAGTAAAGAAAAAGACTCCTTCAATCAGTTGAAGTGAGCCATGATGGAGGATGAGATCCTAGCCTATCCTAATAACAGCCAGCCATTTGTGTTCTATACTGATGCCAGCAATGTGGGGTTAGGAGCTGTGTTATCCCAGGTGCAAAAAGGCAAAAAAAAAAGTGATTGCCTATGTCAGCAGGAAGCACCATCCTACAGAAAGGAAACCAGAGAACTACAGCTCATTCAAGTTAGAGTTCCTAGCCATAGTCTGGGTGGTCACAGAACCTTTCTAGCATTACCTGGCTGCAGTGAATTTCACCATCTTCACGGACAACAACCCGTTTACTCACTTGCAGACAGCGAAGTTAGGTGCACTGGAGCAGCAGTAGATGGCCCAGCTGTCCAATTACAACTTTACCATCAAGTACCAGGCAGGCCACAGGAACACCAACGCTGATGCGCTGTCCAAGATGCCCCATTTGCAGGATGCGGGAGACGACCCAGAGGAGCTGGAAGAGATAGAGCTGCTGGCTTTTCACCGCCTCATGTGACGCAATGTAAAAACTATGTGAAAGACAAACGACAAGAAGCCACGCTGAATCCATTACCTCACCATGGATGGGCAGAAATGCAAGACAGTGACCCAGCTGTTCATTTGGTAAAGGAACTGTTGATGCAGGAGTGCTCATATCCTGGTCCAGATGCTTCACAAGAGGCACAACAGCTACGGAAAGAGAAGAGCAGACTGTTCACATATGGAGGTAAGCTGTGCAGATGCTATACGAATCTCAGAACTCATGAACTTGTCTGGCAAATAGCAGTGCCAAGAAGGGATGTCCAGA
>JARQOC010000005.1:283922121-283985696 GCA_033576535.1 Allobates femoralis
GGGGGGCGACCAATAAAGGGGACGCGGGGATTTCTGTTACAGGCAAAACACCCCACATTTCCGGGCCCGGGGTTTCCCCCCCGGTCCCCCCTTCCCCCTGGGTTTTCCTGCCCGCTGCTCACCGCCCCCAAACCCCCCCCCCTCCAGGCCGCCACCCCAAAATCTCCCCCCGCCGCTCACCCCCCCCATTCTTTTTTTTTTTCCGTGGCATAGCCCTTCCAGAAATTCAAAGGTGGGGGGGGGTGGAGCTAAAAAAAGGGGGCGTTGTAAGGGCCCCGGGGAAACAAGGGAAACCCCCCCCAAAACTCGGGGCTATGCGCTTGGAAAAACGCCTATTTTGACCCCCCCTTTTTAACTCCCCCCCCCCAAGGCCTTGGAATTGTTGCCCGTCTTTTTTGGGGGGAAAAAGAAGACATGCTAGGGTAAAGAGGGGGTGGACAGAAGCCGGGAGCGGTTAAGAATTTGAGGGGGGGCCACGGCCGAACACCCACAAATTCAAATTTAACCCGTTTTCATTAGAATCGGGCCACATCAAGTATTTTTTATAAAGCTCTATATAAAACTCTTTTTATGCATAGACTGCCATGTTTCCCCTGTAGTGTGAGTCCAGTTCACACAGGCAGAACAAAGTAAATGAAGCGCAGCGAGTTTTCTATATTAGATCACTCAGTGCACATAAGCTGCCATGGTTGTCGGTAGCGCATGTACTGTTTACAACAGGCAGGCAACAGTAAAGGGCCCTTTACAGCCGCGACGGCAGGCTGGATACATCCCGCTACAGGCTACAAATGTAGCTTGTAGCGCCAATGTAGCCCGTCGTAGCGGCGTCTGAAGATGTGACGCTACAGCCGGCAACAGATACATCTGTTTCCTAGCTCTGCTCGAAAACTGATGGCTACATCGCCGATGGTAGCGAGCTGTATCGGCGTGTAAAGAGGCAACGGAAGGGAACTCGGGACAGCCTGCGATGTAGCTGCAATGTAGCAAAGGCGTGACCCTGGCTCCATGTTACCGCGCCCCATGTGCGATCATTGGTGGAAGCTGCTGCATGACGATTGGTAGTCGCTGCATAGGGAGGCATATTTAAGGAGCTGACGAGTCACACTACACAATCGCTCGAGCGTGCTGTATTACTCAGCCTCCTGCGATGCCTGCCCAATCAGGATGTTATTGCTTCGTCCTATCAGCGTACGGACGGCTCGTAATCCACAATTGTGGCACGCCTATGTGCTGGCCCTGCTGCACCAGGTCCGCCCATAGTAGCTGGTTATAGCGGTGTGTAAATGAGCTACAGCTGGCTACTTGAGACACCCGGCGATGTAGCTAGCTATAGATGTAGCGTGGCGTAGCGCACCTTGTGGCGGCGTGTAAAGAGGGTGCGTTGACCGTTTGTAACCGTTTGAGCGTGCTCGTGCACGTGAAGTAGCGGGATGTATCCAGCCTGCCGTCGCGGCGTGTAAAGGTACCATAAATGATGCACACTGAGCGATCTATACTAGCTTGTTCAGTGCGCATAAACTGCTATAGATTTTGGCAGCGCGAGTTGTATTTTCACAGGACAATAAACTGCGAAGAACAATGATGCTTTGCACAAACGATAATTTCATCGTGTTATAATGCTGTTTACACAGCAATATAATTGTGAAATAATCATTCTTAAGAACGCTCATTTACGATTGTCATGCTGTCTAAATGCCCCTCTAGAATAATCAATGATTAAAATGCCATGACTGCACTAGTACATTGTAATTGTATTCGCAGTAGGTAACATGTGTCAGTACATTTACATATGAGGGCTCAGATCCTTATTTTATCTATTATTATCAATGCCTGCATGACAGGCACCTCAACAGAATGCAAGCAGCAAAAAATGTCCAGTCATTCTGATTGACTTCACCGAAGACATTGGGAATCACTCCAGATTACAAATCTAATTTCAGAGGAATAAATCTTAGAAGACTGCAAAATGCATTAAGCTAATGCCTAATCATTACCAGTGTTTGAGTCTTCAACTCTATTGTGCTTTAATAGGGAGCTAAGAATCTATTTAGCCTGTGCTTTTATAAAAATCTTACATGTGAAGGACCAGAGGCGAGAAGTCAAAAAACGCTCTGTTAAAGGGTGGTGCCCTTTCAAAAAGGTTTTCTTATAAACTCCATTGATACACACTGTTCCTGGGTCCAGTGCTGAATCTCCACTGCTACTCCCAGTGTCTGATGCTATCTGCAGCGCCAACATCACGTTGTTTCTACTCTACTACTGCCGATAGCTGAGCTCAAAGACTCTGCCGATGTAGACAGCACGAGCCACTCAGAGCAAATGAGCTCACTGATTGGCTGTAGAGTTGTCAAACTGCAGACAACAAAAACCAGGAGCAGCTGTAGAGACTCAGAGGAGGATAGTATAATCGTGTTTTATACTATTAATGCAGCTTGTAGGAAAAACGTTTCTGAAAAGGTGAATAACCCTTTAATACCTCAATGAATGGGGGGGGTCAAATACACTGTATATTGAGCTATCGAAAGGCATTAAACTTATGAAATAATTGTTCCCTCCAATTATATTCTATTGCTATGACGTTGTAGAGATTTAACGAGGCAAATTTGATGTTCAGGATTAATCAACTCGGTTATGGATAATAAACACGTAGAACTAAATACCTCAGCGAGAGTACAAGATGACATACAACATGCCAATCAAACTTAGGATCTACAGGCTGAATGTACCTGCCATAATTAATTTTACTGCCCACCATATAAATCAACTTATATGTTCATGAAGGCCTTGCCCATGATGCTTGGATCATCTACTTTACTACAAAAACTTCTTCCTTCTACTATAAAAAAAAGTAGAACTTCTTCAAGCAAAACTCCAGGGGATTTTTTTTTATTTCACCACTGGTGTCACTCTTTAAATCTAAATCCCCTGCCCCTGTCTTATACTCACCATCAAGTAGCTTCATCTTCTATTAACGCTGATCTGGTTAGTGTCCGGCGATTTGTAACCTCCCGGAAGCTCCAGTGTTTGCTAGAGCATGCCTTAGGTCACTTTTCTATACACCTCTATGAGAGCCTTGTTCTGACTTCGTTCTGGCTCTCATAGGCTTACATTGAGAGCTTGTGATGTAATTTCTGACCTGTGACAACTGCAACAGTGGAATAAAAAAAAACCTGGAGTGCTGAGAATATCCAGGGTTAATGCTGTTTAGCGTTACAACAAGTGCTTCTGTCCATCTTCCATCCTGGCAGATGAAGACAGGCAAAGACAGCCTCTGGACAGTACATGCCGCCACTTTAACTAGAGCATCAGGAACTTCAAGCCAATAGATTTTTATTGGAAGTGATAAGTAAAGTAATAATATAAATTTGTATTACATTCACCTGAGAACTGTGATTTTATATCAGATAAATATGTTTATATTATTTTCATTTCCTGGGAAGCTCAGGGAATGTGAATTCATCAAAATATGAAAGCAATAATGGGTCATAGTGAAGACTATTCAATGTCACATTACAATAAGATGAATCTCCAGTTATAGGACAAGTACTTAAGTTATTCACAATATCATCTACCTACTAAAACTGAAAAAATAGCAACAGCTCTGGTATATATAACAAAAAAGAAATGGGGGGGGGACATGGCCTGGTTGGCAATGTGAGAGGACGCACGCTGCAGAAGCTTCTGTAAAACTGCCAAATAATCCTTCTGGCCCTGGGGATATCACAGCATACAGACCACCCATAGGAAGCACAGAGGCTCAGGATTGTGGGGGAGCAGCAAGGAAGGTTATTCAGCAAGACCCGAAGAGATGGGAAGCAATGACAGACGGTGGGACAGGCGGCTGCTGGAATGCAACATGGCGGTGCAGCGGGTTCCAGCAAGGCAGCAACCATCAGGGAGCAGGAGGAGAGAGTGGAAGGTACGGCGCACCTGGAGCAATTAGACAGAACCCCCAGGAGAACATGTTGGCCGAAGCCTCTATGTGATCACTTGTTGTTTGCGTCACTTTGTTTCAATGTTCCAGCTATTGGTTTTACTTTGGCCTCAGTTGGGAAGTGGGGGGGGGGGGGGGGAGAGTATTAGGTAGGGTATTCAGGAAACAATACTCTGACCATTCTGCATTTAAAACAACAACCTTTTAGAGACAGAGCTGGAGGGGAAAGACGTCGCTGCAAAAGGATGAGTGCTGTGCAAACAATAGATCGTGATATGAATATGGTGAGACAGATAATATTGTATCATGGAATACCACGGGAATAGGAGACCCAAATAAGAGCTATGCAGTGTTTAAACACCTTAAGGAATACCAGTACTCTATAATATGTTTACAAGAAAAACACATCAACAAGGAGAATGCTCAGGTTATAAATAAGCTTTGGAGGGACCCTGCGTATCATTCTACTTATAGCACGTAATCCAGAGGAGTCAGTATATAAGTAGTAACCATAATCTCCCTTTTTCCTGCAAAAAATGTGTTGTGGATCAAGAGGGGAGGTATATATGCCTTGTGTGTCACCTGTCTGGGGTCCGGAAGAGTATAATAGGAGTATATATTCCACCACCATTCTCAATGAAAATTTTACAT
Organism: Allobates femoralis; assembly: GCA_033576535.1. NCBI lineage: Eukaryota > Metazoa > Chordata > Amphibia > Anura > Aromobatidae > Allobates > Allobates femoralis. Next base: position 283,926,707 of record JARQOC010000005.1, read on the forward strand.
CAAATAATTCCATGGATGCTAGAATAACTTACCATCAATGCCAAAATCAAAAACCAACACTGCACTTGCAGGGGTAAATATGTGCTTGAAAGTGGAAAGAGAGTTCAAATGCATGGGGTTACAGTGTTAGTCAATGTCAAAATGTATGTGTCTCTGAATCTGATCCCTCTATATGCCAAATTTCTACAAAAAATTAATACATAGTGTAAACTGCCACTTTCGGTAGCAGGCCGCACTAATTTGATTAAAATGATTCTTATGCCCAAACTACTTTACTGTATATCATTCACAATTCAAGTTTAGCATCATTAAAGTGCGTCACTGTTACCAGGGCTCCTTCCCCAAGTAAAGTGACAGTATGCAAGACATACTCCAATATTCATATAAACAACACAGAAATCGAGTATCATGCAAATTAAAAGAATATTTATTTACAGAAAAAACTCTAAAAACAGGTGGTGGTACAGATAAAGGAGAGAGATACAGGATGTTAAGTTTATAACCGGCACTGTAGTGTGAATAAACAGGGGAAAAGAAATTGGTATATACCAATTCCTATAAAAGGCTAAATCCTTACAGCGAACCCAAATAAATCATCCTAAATGTGCAAAGGTCTGGCATTCACTTTATAGTAATGAGATAAAGTGCACTTAGTGCAAGTATCCAGCAGCAGAATTGACACTGTGAATGCCACGATCAAGTTAAGCATGGATTATAAGGTTCACAGGTAGAACCCCTAGGTAATATAGCATGTCAGTAATACATTCCCATATCATCACAGAACTAATGCATCAGGTAACACACTGTAGAAAAATGCTCGATCGCACGTTTCACTAACAAAGTTTCTTCAGGAGCAGTGACCTCTTCCCAGGTAATAGTTAGAGAATTAGGATTGAAAAAGGGGGTGACCATGATTAGGTTTGAAACACTGCAAAGAAAGAAGATCAGGGATTGTTGGTGGCTCCTAATCCTTGGGCATATTTTCTGACCTCACAAATTCAACAATTAAAGCTAATGCAGGGAAGTGTAGTGGTGCTGTTGGTGGAAAATACAATAGTGTTACCGATCATACCCTTTTTGGAGGTGGGATTTTGGGAACACACCAGACAAAACATTGCCTACACTAGTGCTCACGAATAACAGATGGAATAAGGCTAAATAACTTGATTTTAAGGGGCATACCCCATTTACCCCAATATGGCCCAATCCTGGGTTGCCGGACATATTCAGACTAGAGGGTTTCTGCCCATGGAAAAGAGCTGGAATCTTATTTGTTGCCCAACTTCTAGAGGAGGAGGTATTTAAAAGTTTTCAACAACTAAAAGATGAATTTCCTATTCCACAGAGCAGCTTTTACTTCTATACTAATGAACAATTTCTGCTTAGTAAGACGCTAACAATTAAGGAGAAATGGAAAGGGGATATATGTACAATTTCCCCCGAGCGGTGGGATGACATAGTCTCGACAGTCCCCTAGCTATGTACGTGTGAAGCCCAAAGATTATCCCACCTGTACTTAACACATAGGGTCCATAAGACTCCTAAATTTCTACATACAATAAGTGTTAGGCAATATGACACCTGTTCAAAATGTAATGGGACATCAGCTGACATAATGCACATGTTCTGGGGGTTTTGATTCCACTGAGACATACTGGAAAAGATGTTTTGGATATATTAACAAGGTACTTGATAAGAATCTACCTTTGCAGCCCCTGGTATGTGTGTTGGGATGTATTGGATAGGTAGTTAGAGATGAAGAGGAAGGAGTGGTAAAAAAGAGGACACTATACCAGGTTAGAAAGGTGATTGCTTCACATTGGATGAATGACTCTCCTCCAAGATTCCAGGAAGTTTTGGACAAAATTCATCTTCTAATCAGACAAAAGGAAGGGGTATATAGAAGATGTAAAGCATTACGTACATTTGATAAAATATGGGATAAATTGAAGGAATACCATGGATATACACTATGGCTATATTGAGTAGCTTGACTGCCTAGTAACAAGCAATATATTTGTGTGTGGTGTGGCCTGGAGTTAGTGGGGTAACCCTGATTAGCGATTAGCAGCTGGGAGAGATTAGGCCTGCTGAGGTTGTCTCCAAAACTATATGTGAAAGAGTCATACGTCCAGTGATATGTGGTAATATCTTTGAATTTTGGAAATGTATATGCTCATGATATTATACTACTACGGGAAAATATAAAGCTATGTGATCCATGTACATTTAAACCAAATCCTGTAACTCGATGTAAATGCAGAGCAATGTGATACAACTTAATAAACAATAAAGACAGTGCAGAGGAGTGGGGGTTATTCAGAAGGAAGGGATGGGGAGGATGGGGATTACTGTTGGGTATTCTCTTATAATGTTAATGGAAAGCTGTTTAATAAAAAAGGATCTGATTTTTAAAAAAAAGGAACTAGGGGTGCAAAGCTTCCTGCCATAACCTTATCCTGATATCATGCAAAATATAGGACATTAATGGCCCATGTGCCTTTAAATTCCTATAATATCAACAATTTTCAGAGTGCGGCTTCCATTTTTAGTTTGTACCTATTTTACACTTGTGTATCTATCTATCTATCTATCTATTGTAAAGGTAGCGAGCCGGGGGACTCGCTTGCTGCGTAATGACGCCAACACGTGTATAAATTTTCCAAATGTCTACCCGTTTATTTCTCATCAGTATCAATAACCGGGGCAGTACACCCAACACTTAACACAAACACGTCACATAATACATTACATATAATATTGCACATACAGTTAGGGCCAGAAATATTTGGACAGTGACACAAGTTTTGTTATTTAATGTTCAGAAATACAATTATATATATAATATGGGCTGAAAGTGCACACTCCCAGCTGCAATATGAGAGTTTCCACATCCAAATCGGAGAAAGGGTTTAGGAATCATAGCTCTGTAATGCATAGCCTCCTCTTTTTCAAGGGACCAAAAGTAATTGGACAATGGACTCTAAGGCAGGGGTCTCAAACTCGGCTGGGTTGATGGGCCGCACATAGAAAAACATTTATAGCGGTGGGCCGCATCCCTTTTAGGACTAAGTGATATTTTTAGTAATCCCAACATTTTTTGCTCAATGTAGTAAAGAACAAATCCTGATCCCCTTCTTGTAGTAATGTCCCCATCCAGTAGTAATGTCCTTTTCTACTAATGTCCCCCATCCTGATCCCCTTTTTCTAGTGATGTTCCCCATCCTGATGCCTTTTTCTAGTGATGACCCCTCCCCGATCCCTTTTTCTAGTGATGTCCCCCATCCCGATCCCCTTTAGTAGTGATATCCCCCATCCTGGAAGCCTTTTGTACTGATGTCCCACATGCTGATCCCCTTTTCTAGGTATGTCCCTCAGTCTGATCTACTTTTATAGTGATGCCCCCCATCCTGTTTTACCTTCGTTTTACACACTCACTTACACACTTACACACACTCTCACACAAACACACACACACACACACAATCCACACATCCCCATACACACTCACACACACTTTCTTATACACACATCCTCACTCACAGACTCACACCCTCACACACACATCCTCTCACACACACTCACACTTTTCTCACTTTAATGATGCATCGCTCTAGTGCAGGGGGCTGCCACAGTCCCCGCTGTGCTGACTTCCGGCCTCCACTGTGCTATGACTTCCTCCAGCCACCGCTCAGGCAAGCTTTTTTGCTCAGCAATATCAATGCAATCTGCCAGCCAGAGGCCCGCATGTGATGTCATATTTTGTCATCAGCTGCTGACCTCTCATTGGCTGGCAGCTTGCCTTGATCTTGTTGAGTGGCAGAGCTTGTTAGTGCCGCGGACGGACGTCATCACACAGCAGGGACTGCAGCGGCCCCCTGCACTGGGGCGATGTATCATTAAGTTGTCCAAGGTGCTGTGGGCCGCATAGTGAAGCCCCAGGGGCCGCATGCGGCCCTCGGGCCGCGTGTTTGAGACCCCTGCTCTAAGGGCTGCAATTAACTCTGAAGGCGTCTCCCTCGTTAACCTGTAATCAATGAAGTAGTTAAAAGGTCAGGGGTGGATTCCAGGTGTGTGGTTTTGCATTTGGAAGCTGTTGCTGTGAACAGACAACATGCGGTCAAAGGAACTCTCAATTGAGGTGAAGCAGAACATCCTGAGGCTGAAAAAAAAGAAAAAATCCATCAGAGAGATAGCAGACATGCTTGGAGTAGCAAAATCAACAGTTGGGTACATTCTGAGAAAAAAGGAATTGACTGGTGAGCTTGGGAACTCTAAAAGTGTAATCTGGGCACACCAGTAAAGAAAAATGTATTGTCCACGTGTGTTTCTAGTGCACAAAACGTGTTATTTTATTAATGTCACACAGTACATACACCAACGTTTCGGCCATCGGCCTTCTTCAGGGTACTAGTACAAAAATGGTACATGAAATTAATACAGAAATAAGTAACATAAATTCATTAAATAGTATTGGTGAAAACACCCTGTGTAATCGCTGAGTGGTGACAAAAAAGGGGGAAATAACACTTGGTGTCCGTGTAGACTATACCTAAGTAATTCGTTTTCTTTACTGGTGTGCCCAGATTACACTTCTGGACTTGATATTTTTTCTGGAGCACCCGACGTAATACGTGAGCCTTCCATATTCTTGTTGTTCTGGGAACTCTAAAAGACCTGGGCGTCCACGGATGAAAACAGTGGTGGATGATCGCCGCATACTTTATTTGGTGAAGAAGAACCCGTTCACAACATCAACTGAAGTCCAGAACACTCTCAGTGAAGTAGGTGTATCTGTCTCTAAGTCAACAGTAAAGAGAAGACTCCATGACAGTAAATACAAAGGGTTCACATCTAGATGCAAACCATTCATCAATTCCAAAAATAGACAGGCCAGAGTTAAATTTGCTGAAAAACACCTCAAGAAGCCAGCTCAGTTCTGGAAAAGTATTCTATGGACAGATGAGACAAAGATCAACCTGTACCAGAATGATGGGAAGAAAAAAGTTTGGAGAAGAAAGGGAACGGCACATGATCCAAGGCACACTACATCCTCTGTAAAACATGGTGGAGGCAACGTGATGGCATGGGCATGCATGGCTTTCAATGGCACTGGGTCACTTGTGTTTATTGATGACATAACAGCAGACAAGAGTAGCCGGATGAATTCTGAAGTGTACCGGGATATACTTTCAGCCCAGATTCAGCCAAATGCTGCAAAGTTGATTGGACGGCGCTTCATAGTACAGATGGACAATGACCCCAAGCATACAGCCAAAGCTACCCAGGAGTTCATGAGTGCAAAAAAGTGGAACATTCTGCAATGGCCAAGTCAATCACCAGATCTTAACCCAATTGAGCATGCATTTCACTTGCTCAAATCCAGACTTAAGACGGAAAGACCCACAAACAAGCAAGACCTGAAGGCTGCGGCTGTAAAGGCCTGGCAAAGCATTAAGAAGGAGGAAACCCAGCGTTTGGTGATGTCCATGGGTTCCAGACTTAAGGCAGTGATTGCCTCCAAAGGATTCGCCACAAAATATTGACAATAAAAATATTTTGTTTGGGTTATGTTTATTTGTCCAATTACTTTTGACCTCCTAAAATGTGGAGTGTTTGTAAAGAAATGTGTACAATTCCTACATTTTCTATCAGATATTTTTGTTCAACCCTTCAAATTAAACGTTACAATCTGCACTTGAATTCTGTTGTAGAGGTTTCATTTCAAATCCAATGTGGTGGCATGCAGAGCCCAACTCGCGAAAATTGTGTCACTGTCCAAATATTTCTGGCCCTAACTGTAACATCATATTGTAACCGGGACCTGTCACCACGACTCTCTCCGCATTGGAGCTCTATCAACCGCTCCCGGGATGATCACGGCCTCCGGCCTATCTATACATTTACATTACATGTATAATAAATACATATGTTACATATCAACGATGACACCTCCGGGTTCAGAACAGGGATTGAGCAACCTGTGCACCGGGTATGTCAAGTATCCCCAAGGGGCTCCTTCCTGGACGCATCTCAACCTACGTCCTGGTCAGAGTCCACCTGGTTCAAGCATGGTGTCCCCACTCTAGGAGCCCTTTTTAACCCCTGCTTCTGACCTTCGCTACATACGCCTCAACGGGCCCTGTGGGTCCCAATGGCGATACCAGCCGCCCGGCTTTAGTTACCCAGCATGATGACTCCATATTTCCCCCGTAGTCAGGATACCTGCCTGACCGGGACCTTACATATCACATGTGATCCATCATACAATAGTCATGGATCTCATGCATCCTTACACCCACTCACAGCCCATCATAATACATCCATGGACTGTGGCTCCTCCATGACCATAACATGGACCTGGTCAACCGTAGAATCCGGGCTAACCACGCGTCACCATGGCCTACTCACCACGGTACGGGCCACCAGTCGCCACCAAACCTCCATCTCGTGGCAGGTCTCCAGGTCGACGACTGTACCCTGCGTCTGAGTAGCACCCTTCCGGATCAACCATGGTTACCCTTCTAGGAGCCTTCGTGACCCCTGTCTCTGGCCACAGGCACACCCACACCATTAGAGGCCGTGGTTGAGGGACAGGTACCCTCTGCAAGCAGCAGGGCAAGCCTCCCTCTCGTCCTACAGGGACAGAACGCCTGCCACTCCCACATGGACACACCCCCTTAGCTGCTAGTAATCAGCCTCCCAGTTCCTATACAGCTGCTCATCTATGTGCCTGAACTCTACAGCTTCCACACAGCTTATGTTAACTCCCTGTGTTCCGGGTTGGTTCACACAGTACACACAATGCTCTCAGCCGCTCATTGATCTCAGGAGCCATTCACTGCCGCTCATTAGGCTCATGAATGTTTCAGACATTGACATACAGGTGCCGGACATGATTATACAACACACTACGGTACAACCTGGCTCATGTGCACAGGATCCTATGCTGATCCTGCATGTGATGCGCCCCGGCCATGGGGACACGCCGGCGGTGCCTCACACTATCTATCTATCTATTGCAAAAAAAATATGTAGAGAAGCACAGTATACAAAAAAAGCAATCTTCTTATTGCTATATGTATACCAACCAGAAAATAGGAAAGCAGCACTGCTTAGTTTGATGAAGTTTTATGCAAGAATAAAAAAATAAGAATTTTGAGTTTTTTGAAAAAAACGTAAGTTTTTAAACTTTTTTCTCAAATATATATAGCTTGTTAGCATATGTACATCACCGGTAGTAGCTGAGTGCTGCAGAGGATTTTTTCTATTTATCTATCTATCTAGTGCAAAAAAATATGTAGAGAAGCACAGTATACAAAAAAAAGCAATCTTCTTATTGCTATATGTATACCAACCAGAAAATAGGAAAGCAGCACTGCTTAGTTTGATGACGTTTTTGCCAGAAATAAAAAAATAAGAATTTTTGAGTATTTTGAAAAAAACGTAAGTTTTTAAACTTTTTTCTCAAATATATATAGCTTGTTAGCATATGTACATCACCGGTAGTAGCTGAGTGCTGCAGAGGATTTTTTCTATTTATCTATCTATCTAGTGCAAAAAAATATGTAGAGAAGCACAGTATACAAAAAAAAGCAATCTTCTTATTGCTATATGTATACCAACCAGAAAATAGGAAAGCAGCACTGCTTAGTTTGATGACGTTTTATGCCATTAATGGGCCATTAGATCTTCTAGACCTGGCTGGAAGAAGGTCTATTAAGACTGAAACGTCGCCATATACACCTGATGGCCCAATAAAGACATAACATTTCATCAAACTAAGGCATGCTGCTTTCCTCTTTTCTGATCGGTATCTATCTTTATCTTTGGAATAAATAACTGCAATCAATTGCTTAATATAACCATCAGCAAGACTCTTACACCTCTCATCTGGAATTTTGGAGTCACTACTCTAGGTCTTTCATATTTGAAGGGTGCCTACTCCCAACAGCAGTTATAAGATTTATCCACAGGTGTTCAATGGAATTTAGATTCAGTCTCATTACTTACCACTTGAAGCATGCTTGGAGTAAGTTTGATGTCATTGTCTTGCTAAAAAACCCATGACCCAGGACAAAAATCCAGCCTTCTTGCAATTTGCACTACATTGCTAACCAAAATCCTTTGGTAATTTTCAGATGTTATGATTAGAAATGGGCAAACCCGAACTATAAGGTTTGGGGTCTGTACTGAAATCCTAATGTTCGGGCACAAAGTCCGTGTTAGGCTATGTGCCCACTGAACTATCAATGCTCAGCTGTCATTAACCTCTTCTATCAACCCGATTTCACAGCCCCAGGGCATCGGGAAAAGCCAGGTAAAGTGCCAGGAATTGGAATGCATCAATTTCTGGGGTGGCTACGGGCTGCTATTCTTTAGCCTTGGTTCGCCCAATAACTATGGGCCTCACCACGCTGAGAATACTGCCTGGCTTTTACCTAGGTTGGTAATCAAAAATAGGGCAAAGCTCATGCATTTTTTAAAATTATTTATTTAAATAATAAAAAAAAAACAATGGGCTTCCCTGTATTTTGATTGGAAGCCAAGGTAAAGCCAGGAAGGTCAGGGTAGCAGCCCATAGCTGTCCGCTTTATCTTTGCTGAAAATCAAAAATACAGTGAAACTCTACATCATTTTTTAAAATTATTTATTTATCCTTACACTACTATGACATCAAGTTTGCTGCGTATGGCAATCAATCACAGATGCTGACACAATGGGTGAGAAGCGCAGAAGCCAATCACAGACACTTTCACAGAGAGTAATTGGCTGTACAAGCCAGTGCAGTAACCTGGAAACAACCCACACACTCTAGCATCTACTGTGCAGTGAATAATTAGGATGTTAATGAACAGCTCCGGAAGTACAAGCGTGAGGACCCCGGTAAGTATGAGCTGATGTTTAATCACTGTTTTGTTTTTTACAGCTGCCAAGCCACCATTTCATAATTTTAAAGTCTGAGTTCAGGGTTCGTACTCAAATTTGGGTCAAATCCGGTCCCAAACTCATACTTTAAACTGATGCACCCTGAGCCTGCAGGACAGCTTGAATGTCTTTGGAACTTGATAGGGGTTGCTTATCCACCATCTGGACTATCCTGTCATCAATTTGTCTCTGTGGTCGATGTCCAGGAAGATTAGCTACAGTGGCATGACATTACCTACTTGAAATCATGTATTCCATACAAATGAAGTGTTGAAAAAAATCTTGTGCATATAGTATACTTTTAACATTTTTCACTAGAATTCATAAAATATTATTACAATCCAGTGTAAATATTGATATAATAATCTATCTGTACCCATCCATCTATCTGATATCATGATGATAAACCCCAAAGCTCTTTATCAGATGGTGAAACATTTTAAAAAAGATCACTAAAAATAACAAATACCAAACTGACAATAATACTTTATGACCCAGCCAACACAGACAATATTGAAGTGACACAACATAAAGTGCAATGAGAAGCACATGTCAGAGAGGGAAATAAGCCCATATGCGGGGTATAAGCAGTGTGACAAACATCCTGACACTGGTGTAACCTATTCCAATATAAAGCTTATTCTCGTTACACGTATCTACCAAATTTATAGCAGCGCAGGCAGTATGTTTTAGCATAGGAAACATATAGACTAACTGGGACACACAAAGTTTCTTATACATTATTCTGACAATAAGTACACATTTTGCTATGTGACATCTACAGTAGATCTGGGACTGCAGGTGGTTAGCCAAGGCTATAGGAGATCCTGGGGCTGATGCTGGCTTTAGTGCGCTGTCCCTAGTGCTGATTCTCTTCCCTGATACCAGGATTTCACATAATCACAGTTATACGCTGATCAGATGTGATTACACAACTGCACAAGTACAAGTTCAACAGCAATTACTTAAATCACTGTTTATATAATCAAGAAAGATCATGAAACTGATCCACAGTCAATATGGAGAATTAAAGCAAACACGTCCATGAATGACATAAAATATAAGCACAGGTTACAAGTGAGGCCTGGACATACCTCATGTGGGATCTGCAAATAAGCCTGTGGATGTGATAGATGGAACTGCAAGGATACTCCAAAGTAAGCTATTCATGAAAACCTATCACGCAGAAAAGTCACTGGGGCATGCAAGTGTCCGCTAATCCTCAATCAATGGACGCCACTATGAAATCAGGCTAGATGTTCCTGTCTGCTGTGATTGCCTATTCAAACATGATTGTGAGCATTGAAGAAAAATACAAAACATAAAAAACGAATCTAGACACAGCAAGAAACAATATGACAGTAATTAACAAAGGGAATCAATGCACGTCCATGGAGCTGCAGAACAGCTACGACTCGTAATGAGGCAGCGATCGCTCCTATTTTACCCAGCAAGTCGTTATCATTATGTGATGATGTCTGTCCATGAGACTACTGGTAGAAAAACCCTAGCGTAGAAACCTTATAGAATGTCACTAGAGTATATGTGGCATATGGACATCATTGACGGAAACCTCACTAAGGGCCACATCACACGCATCAATTTACTGAACAATATTGTTAGCGATCACATGCACGCGCGATCGCTAACAATATCGTTCACATCGTTGGTGAGCTGTCACACAGGCAGACTCACCAGCAATGTGGACCAGCGAGATCGCTGGTAACCATGGTACACTTCGGGTTACTAGGTGCCGCGCGGCGCTTAGTAACCCGATGTTTACCATGGATACGAGCTCCCAGCATAGGCTGCGAGGCGCTGGGAGCTCGTTCATCGTTGGTCTGCGGTGTCACACGCAGCGATGCTGCGTGTCCACCGGCCAACCAACGATAGATTTGTGAACATGTTCACAAATCTGCAATCAAACAGTCAAGCGATTTTTCAAACAAATAACGCTTGATTACACGCAGCGACGCACAAACGATATCGATTAAGCGATCAAAAAAGCAGGTCGTTTAAGCGATATTGTTTAGTGAATTGATGCGTGTGACGTGGCCCTAAAGAAAGAGCTCATTGAACAAGTGAAAAATTGGTATTCCACACTTGTCTTCATTTACTTGCCTGCACTAATGATGGCACAAATACACCTAAAGGGGAACTCAGGGGAGATAAAACATTTTTGTACTGTCCCTGTCCTCCTACATGATGAAGCTGAGCTGAGCACTACAGTTCTAGGATCTATAGGTCGCTTATAATTCAATAAAATCATATCTGCAGATGCATCACTGAATTTCTTTGTTCCTGAAGGGAAGGGTGAGTGCTTAGGAGCAGAGAGCAGTAGGGAGCGTGGAATCTGGGGGCTCCAGGATCATCTTACATCCCAGCCCCCTCACATTTCTGTATGTGTAGGGGCATGTCAGGGGGCATGGCCACCAACCTCATGGTCACAGTACATGCTGCCCCTGATAATGGAACCTTGGGATTTATACAGTGGCGGACATGTGCAGCTGATGCATAGCATCGGGGCCCCAAGCAGGATGGGACCCTCCCAAGGTCCATCACTGCTAGCTGTCCACATGGCTAATTTGCATGCTATGCAAATTAGCTATGTGGAGCCAGCGGAAGCAAGGTGGCGGGTCCCGGGGGTGGATATAGCTGGGCGGGGGATGCGGTGGTGTAGGCAGCGTCCCAGTATCCATTGAGTACTGGGATGCTGCATTGATCATGCTGCCACTTCCGGGTTATGTGTCCTGGAGGTTGGAGCTCAGCTTGAGCTCTCCCTGACCCGGAAGTAACAACGCTGCAGTGCTGTGAGAGAGAATGGAATCCTCCTTCTCCGGGTAAAAGCACCGGAGGGCTGGAGACTAGAGAGCAGTAGTATGATTTGGAGAGGGCACATGGGGGGAGAAGCAGCATAAATGGGGGGGTCACATGGGAGGAGAAGCTGCATGAATGGGGGACACATGGGGAGAGAAGTTGCATCGAATGGGAGGCCACATGGGGGGAGAAGCTGCATGAATGGGGGGCCACATGGGGGAGAAGCTGCATTAATGGGGGCCACATGAGCCTACTGAGCTATATATGTTATTTGGAGACTATGCTGGGCTGTACATATTAAATGGAGTGTGTTTTGGGCTCTATATATTACCTAGACACTATATTGGACTGTAATATATTACCTGGAGGCTATGCTGGACTGTATATATTACCTGGAGGCTATGCTGGACTGTATATATTACCTGGAGGTTGTGCTGGGCTGTATATATTAACTGGAGGCAATGCTAGGCTGCATATATTACCTGAAGGCTGTGCTGGGCTGTATATATTACCTGAAGGCTTTGCTGGGCTGTATATATTGCCTAGAAGCTATGCTGTGCTGTATATATTGCCTGGAAGCTATGCTGGGCTGTATATATTACCTGGAGTATGTTCTGAGCTATATATGTCATTTGGAGGCTCTGCTGGGCTGTATGTGTTATTTGGAGGCTGTGCTGGGCTATATATGTTATTTGAAGGCTGTGTTGGACTATATGTTATTTGGAGGCTGTGCTGGGCTGTATATATTATTTAGATGCTGCAACTGGCCTCCAAATAATATACACAGAGGGAACCATAGGGAATTAATAAAGCACATATATTAGAATATAACTTAGATTACATGGATAAATTAGATAGGAAGTTAGGAGAAAAGTTGCTGGTAATCCTTTAAGTTCACCAGTATTCCTGTGAGAAGTCCATTAATACTACAACCAGCTGTGGTGACCATAACAAGTATAGAGAATGGACACAAGTGTAGAATGAAGCATTGGTAGAATATGACATATGATAGGAATGAATAAACATTCCAGAATCTGTAATTAGCAATAATTGTTATATAGAACACGTGAGGATGGAAGTCACTCACTGCAAAGTTGGATAAAGTTGGTGAGCAGACACAGGAACTAACCCATACATAGTAAAAAGGCTGGGTTAGGAATGTGCAGTGATGTGTCTGGGCTCTGGGGCAGATTTACATGTCAGCTGATACTAGGACTAGTGAGCTATTAGTACTATTGGATTGTTGTTGTCATTTCTTTTCTCTTTTTTTTTCTGTAGAATTCCAGATATTTGTATCTGTATATAGTGTGTTCTTAATGTCCATAATGGAATCTACTGAATAAGCTATACATCACATGTGAAATCTATTTGTATTTCACATGTGATGATTTGTATACCATGCAAAGTTTAGCATTAGGCTATGTGCACATCAGTCAGTTCTGCATTTCTGCAGACCGACCGGGAACCGGAGGACACTGGCAGAAACTGAGTTTTCTGTGCTCAGCAGTGTCCCTCGTTTTTTGCTCGTTTTTTGCTCGTTTTCCGCCCGGTTTTACAGCGTTTTGTCGGCGGTTTTTCTGAGCGGTTTTAAAACTGAGTTTTTAGTGCACTTGTTCAGCTGAAACCGGTGGAAAAACGGAGGAAAGAAGTCACTTGCTCTATTTTTGGAAACCGGTGGAAAAACTCAGTTTTGACTGAAAACGACCAGAAGAAAAACGTTGTAATGTAGACAGAGTTTTCTAAAATCCATTGACTAGCATGTTAATCCAACCGGAGGGTAGGATTAACATAAATTAACATAAAACTGAGCGGAAAACGCCGACGGAAAACGTCCAAAAGCAGCCCACAAAACGACTGATGTGCACATACCCTTACTATGACCAATATTAATTTTAATAAAAATTATTTCAATTGGACTACTGTGCTATAGTCTGAATTTGTGCTACACCATCTGTGTACAGGCAGCTTGGTTGGGCATCAGTGTAAAATTACCGTCTGGACGTTATATCAGCACAGTATGTATATTTGTAGTATATTACTGGCTATGTGAAGTGACAGCTCAGCATGTGCATTGTAGTATATTATACGGGTTCTTCCCTTCTAGACAACCCCTTCTTCACAGCTCTGCTGCAAAGAAATAAAACAAAAATAAAGAAAATAAAAAGAGCTTCAAGGGGACCTTTGCCCAGCTTGAACATGTTAATCTGGCCACATCATGGACTAGTGGCTGCAGAGCTGAATAAAACAGTTTTATTTGAGAATTTCTCCTCTACCTAGCTGGTAAAGGCTAGGTATGTATGCCAAGACCTAGGGAGCATTCCCACAGATTCTTCTCTAGGGTCATGTACTACCTCTGCATAATGTCCACTGCCTGAATGGTCAACATCATGCAGGGAATAGAAAGACATGTAATGATAAGAAGCCCTATATCCTCTCATGATCTCCGCTCCACCGGTGCAGAGTACAGCAGAACTGTGTCCTTATAAACAGCTTGGCCTGCTCTCATCTCACAGCAGTCAGTATGGACAACTCCTTTAATGAGTATGTGTATATGGAGTATATTATCCTATCAGCTCTATATGTGTATATGGAGTATATTATCCTATCAGCTCTATATGTGTATATGGAGAATATTATCCTACCAGCTCTATATGTGTATATGTAGTATATTATCCTATCAGCTCAGTATGTGTATATGGAGTATATTATCCTATCAGCTCTATATGTGTATATGGAGTATATTATCCTATCATCTGTGTATGTGTATATGGAGTATATTATCCTACCAACTCAATATGTGTAATATAGTATATTATTCTATCAGCTCAGTATCCAGACAGACAGACAGGTGTTGGCTAACCAACCAGATATCATGATATACACGGTGTTCCAAATTATTATGCAAATTGGTTTTAAGTGTCATAAGTTTTATTTTTATTTTTTTTCAATGAAACCCATTTATGGTATTGTGTCTCAGGGTTATTTGGATCATTTAAATTAATCTCAGATATCTGTGATAATTAGTTTGGCAGGTGAGCCCAATAAAAGGAAAACTGGATGTTCCACAATATTACGCAGGCCACAGTTTTCAAGTAACATGGGAAAGAACAAGGATCTCTCTGCTGCCGAAAAGCAACAAATAGTGCACTGCCTAGAGATTTGTGGCTGATTCTGAGCACAGATATGTTCGTGCAGATAAAGGCAGAATGAGGAAGGTTTCTGCCAGGCAAGTTCATCAGATTAAGAGAGCAGCTGCTCAAAAGGCCTTACAAACCAACAAACAGATATTTGAAGCTGCTGGTGCCTCTGGAGTCCCTTGAACCTCAAGGTGTAGGATCCTTCAAAGGCTTGCTGTGGTGCATAAACCTACTATTCGGCCACCCCAAAACAGTGCTCACAAGCAGAAACAGTTGCAATGGGCCCAGACATACATGAAGACTAATTTTCAAACAGTCTTGTTTACTGATGAGTGCCAAGCAACCCTGGATGGTCCAGATAGAGTAGTGGATGGTTGGTGGATGCCACCATGTCCCAACAAGGCTGCGACGTCAGCAAGGAGGTGGAGGAGTCATGTTTTGGGCTGGAATCATTGGGAAACAGCTGGTAGGCCCCTTTAAGGTTCCTGAAGGTGTGAAAATGACCTCTGCAAAGTATATAGAGTTTCCAACTGAGAACCTTCTTCCATGGTACAAAAAGCAAAAACGTGCCTTTAGGAGCAAAATCATCCTCATGCATGTCAATGCACCATCTCATGCTACAAAGAATACCTCTGTGCCATTGGCTGCTATAGGCTATATATATATATTGTGGTGCAGCGGTTGACTGTCCCACAGGTGTTGGTGCTGGGACTTGCGGTTCCAGGGCTCTGGTACGGCATTAGATGTGTTGGAGCTGCAGGTTGGAAGCCAGGGGAGTGGCTTGCACGTGGAATCACACAGTAAAAAATGGAAAGAAACGGTGTTCACCAGTCCGCGCTGCCAGTATCCACGTATTCCAGGGAAGAAACTCACGATCAGATGTGATATGATCAAACTTTTATTGCATCCAACGCGTTTCAGGATCCCTGAGGAAGACGCCAGGAAAGGCGTTGAAACGCGTTGGATGCAATAAAAAGTTTTGATCATATCACATCTGATCGTGAGTTTCTTCCCTGGAATAAGTGGATACTGGCAGCGCGGACTGGTGAACACCGTTTCCTTTCCCATTTTTTACTGTCTCAGTCACATAGGCTGTGAGATCAGGAAAGGTCTTTGACCACAGGAAAGGAAGGAGCCTGGGGAATAAGGGTGGCAGTTTCCCAGCATCCACAATAGCTGAGGAAGCCTTAGGGAGCCTGTCCTGCCTATACCGTATGAGGTTTATAAAGATTGTTAATAAACCATTGGACTTTGTTTTACTTTGAGACCTGGTTGTTTGCACAGTTTTCTGCGGCCAAGCAGTTCTCTAGGAGGTTTCATGATCCAAATGAGCGGCCAAGCAGTCCCCTAGGCGTGTGTGGACGCCACATGTGGTGGAGAATGCGGGCAATGCGACCCGGTGGGGCATCAGAGCATGGTTGCTAACAGTACAGGTGCACTCTTATGGACATTGGTTGCTACGGGCAACTGCACGTCGCACCCAAGCACGTTTTCCGGTGACTCGGTGGGGTCACGAAGACGTCGCACCCAAGCATCTGCCCGGTGACTCGGTGGGGTCACGAAGGCGTCGCACCCAAGCATCTGTCCGGTGACTCAGTGGGGTCATGAAGACCACAAACGTTGCACTCAATTCTGGTTGTCTGCAGCTCGAAACTGTTGTGGTGTGTGGCACCATTGCCCCGGAAGAGAGAAGGAGGCACTGGAGACTGGGTTCTTTGACTGTTGTGGGGTATCCCCGGAGTATATCCCCTATAGACTGGGTAACCGGCTGAAAAGGGACGGTATCCAGAAAGGGGGTGGAGTCCCAAAAGGGGGTAGATTCCGTGACGGGGATAATGGCCCAACAGGGAGTGGAGTCCCGAGAAATGGTAGTTGCCCAAAAAGGGGCGGATCGTCCCAAAGCCCAAAAAGGGGTGGAGCATCCCAGTGAAATAGGGGTGGTGCAGAGAGACTGTTCGTTCAGACAAGGGTACTTTAGGTGTCTGGTCTGTCAGGTGGACTATCTACCCAGGGAGGTCCCTTGCACGTGTCCCGTGGAAGTCAATGCTGTACCTGTGAGGGGACTGGTAGATTCTGGGAACCGGGTGACCCTAGTGAGGGCCACGCCTGAGGTTTACCTGATGCCCGGTAAAACAATTGGAGTCACCTGCCTTCATGGGCGCACTGTCAATTACCCGATGTCGAGAGTAGTTATTGAGACAACCAAGGTCATTGCCAGCCATGATGTGGGTGTAGTCCCAGGCTTAGTGTGTCCTGTCATAATAGGCCGGGACTCCAAATTATTTTCTGGTTTGTGGGAACAAGGGTTCGGGTCGGGCTGTTACGGCCAGAGCCCGAACGGTCCTAAGGGGGCGCTGTCACAGCAGGAGGCTGAAGAGGTTACCTGTGACTTATACGTATGTGATACCTTGTCAGTACCTCATAAGGGTGACAGTCCAGAGGTATGAACGACCAATGCACCCTGTGGGAAACCCCAATGTAGAGGCATGACAGACCCAGAAAGACACGACCCGGTGACTGTTACAGCGGGAGTAACCCCAGAAAAGAGAGCTGGCCCCAAGTTAGCTAGAGACGTGTTGATCTACGATACCAGGGAGAGTGCCTATGACTCCCAGGGCGACTGTAACTCAGGGATGACGGACAAAGAGAGCAGTAAGAAGGGGCCAAGCCAGGGTCCAAGACCCTCCCGTCACCGCAAAAATAAAGGGAAAAACAAAGCTGTGCCTGTTGCTCCGTCTGAAAGCGTGATGACAGTAGAGAACACATCTTGTGCATCTGTTACCGGACTGCATTCTCTCCCAGATTCAGAGGACATCCAGAAGGAAGCGGGGGTGATGTTGCCCATGGGAGTCTCTGGTGTAGTGACAGCCTGCACAGAGGACGAGAAGAAGGAACCAGCCAAAACGATGGAAGGGGCGTAGTCTCAAGGGTCTGAACAGGTAACCGGTGGTCAGTCTGCAGTTTGCTTCACAGAAATGGACAGTGCTAGGTCCAAGAGAGTAGACGACTCCCAAGACCTGGGGAGTGAAGAGGGGGTAGGTCCAGAGACCACTGAAGATATTGTTGATGCCCAGGAGAGGGCGGAAGATGGGGCTGCCAATGCCCAAGAAGTGTATGACGTGGCCGAGGTCACAAATGAAGAACCAGAGCCCCTTGAACAGGCACAAGAAGATGTGGCCGAGGGTGCCAGGGGTGCTACCGGACCCCAAGAGGGGGTGATGAGTGTAGAAGTGGAAGAAGCCACTAGAAGAGGAAGAGGTGAAGTGAATATCTCCTCGGATGTGGTGGGCTTGCCTGGTCCGGTGGATATCGGAACCAAGATAAGGGAGCTCAGGGAGATGCTCCAGACCCACTTAGCTGTGGAGACAAGCTGTTGAGACTCGAGTGGGTGCTCTGGAGATGGAGGAGTATGAGAAGTCTCGTAGAAGAGGAGCAGTAAAAGCAGGAAGAGCTGCGAAGGCGAGCTGCTGAGAGGCGAGTAGTGGAGCTAGGGGACGAAGTCACAGAGCTCAAAGGTCATCTGGCAGTCTACCAGACGAGGAATGAGGTCACCTTGGAGAAGGTAGAGCATCCAGTGTTCCTCCCAGGTGAAGAAGAGGGAAACTGGTCGGGCCTTAGATTTAAGCCGGGTGAGCCTTTAGGAACTTGCAGTAAGACCGAATCGTCTCTCTACAAGTGCCTCGTGCAGGTACCCGAAGACCTGAGAGAAGAATGCTCCAGGGAAGGCATGCACCAAGACTTTAAGAAGGCCGTGGGAGCCTGTACGGTGTACTTGGCCCCAGAAGCTAAACAGCTGGTGGTCCTATCCACAACAGAGGGCACCGCAAAGAAGTGGCACTTCTGAGCGACATACACTGGCGATGTATTCGCACAAACCAGAGTGTTCGGGAGAAGACAGAAGAAACTGTCAGACAACTGCAGCTGGTGAGGAAAGCTCAAAGTCTAAGGGAAGAGATCATCCGGGTGCCGTATGCTCTGATACAAAAGCTCATTGGGAGAAAAGGCAAGGTCATGCAAACCATGGTGAACAAGTCCGGGGTAATGAAAGTCAGCTGTCCACGTAATCACCAGGACTGGATACCCGAAGCAGATGGCATGGTGTCATTCTTTGCTAGAGGTACGGAAGACACTCTGGGATATCTACAGATGCTGGTAGAGTACCGTTTGGCTCACCTGCGAGAAGTGGAAAGGCTGAAGCTTGCAAAACGGAGAGCTGAGAGGCAGCGACATGTGAGCCCCAGAAAGTGGCAGCTATCTGGGAATGGTGGCACTCGGCCATGAAAGAGACCTCCGAACACCAGCTTAGCCACGACAGAAGCTAGAGCCAGAAGCCTTACAGAAAGTAACGGGTCTCCAGTGGTGACGGATGACGTAGATAGTCGCCAATGGGGAGACCTCCATAGACATCCTAAGAGTAGTGGATGTAGTCGGGGTGGGGGTAGTCCATCCTCCAGTGTCTCTAATCTGACAGGGAAAATATAGAATAGTGGTGTTCAAGTTGCGGCGCTAAGGAAGGACACTGTGCAGGTAAAAGCTTTTGAAAGATTACCATTTATTAGACCAAAATAGTTAGGATTCCTCCTGCCACAAAATGTTTCAACGCCCAATGCGTCTTCCTCAAGAGGCCCACTCAAACGACCTGATAGGGTACGTGGTAGGACAGAGTCAGGCCTGACCGTGGATACCAACGCACATGACTCTCCCTACAGTATTGAGTGCTGGAAGCGGGGTGGGCTTGGCGTACAGTTGACTCCGACGAGTGACATGTCCGATGGCGAGGACCGCACTAAGACACAGTCAGTGACGCTGACGGGTGGTAGGACCTTGAGGGAGGGACTACGATGGCTATATCCTGTACCGGGAGCTGAGAGTTATGCCAACAGGTGATGGGCTCCTGTGTGGCTGTGGGTTGTGCTGCCCCTTGGTTTCTTTTGTTCAATCCTGCGGGTTTGAACATGAGGGGGAAAATATGTGGTGCAGCAGTTGACTGCCTTGTTGGTGCTGGGACTTGCGGTTCCAGGACTCTGGTACGGCATTAGATGTGTTGGGGCTGCAGGTTGGAAGCCAGGTGAGTGGCTGTCTAACCTGGCTCCTCCTGTGAGTGTGACAGAACACAGATAAGTAGACTCCTTCTCAGTCACATGGGCTGTGAGGTCAGGAAAGGTCCTTGACCACAGGAAAAGAAGGAGCCTGGGGAACAAGGGTGGCGGTTTCCCAGCATCCACAGTAGCTGAGGAAGCCTTAGGAAGCCTGGATCACCCTGGACTCAGGAAGTTTGCACCCGGTCTGAGCCCGAACCAGATCAAAGTCGGTGAACCTGCAGAGGAGGCATCCCCCCAGCTAAGACTGTAGCCAGCGATCCCGTTGATGGACTAAAGGTCAGTGGTTGCTGTTATGGACTAACCAGGTGTCGTTCCAGTCGGTGGGGACAGCCTGACATAGTGTACCTGTCCTGTCCATGGATGCCCTGTATACCGTATGTGGTTTATAAGGATTTTTAATAAACCGTTGGATTTTGTTTTACTTTGAGACCCGGTTGTTTGCACAGTTTTCTGCGGCCAAGCAGTTCTCTAGGAGGTTTCATGAGCCTAATGAGTGGCCAAGCAGTCCCCTAGGCGTGTGTGGACGCCACAATATAAATATATTTCCTAATGAATTGGAATATCATCAAAAAGATGTTGTTTTTTTGCAGTAAGCCAATACTTCAATACATACAGTGAAGAGCATACATTATATAGAGTGTTCTATTTCAGGTGTTTATTTTTGTAAATGTTGATGATTATGAAAACCCAAAGGTCATTATGTCAGAAAATTAAAGTAGTAAAAGTTAAACAAGCGATTTAAGCAGGCGCATTCTGAATAAACTCCGGGAAGTTTGTCCAATTCAATTAAAAAACTTCTTTAATGAGTATTACTGGTCTCTCTCACTACGCGTTTCGGCATACTAGCGCCTTCCTCAGGTGCGCCATCACCTGAGGAAGGTGCTAGTACGCCGAAACGCGTAGTGAGAGAGACCAGTAATACTCATTAAAGAAGTTTTTTAATTGAATTGGACAAACTTCCCGGAGTTTATTCAGAATGCGCCTGCTTAAACCGCTTGTTTAACTTTTACTAATCTACAAGACCCCTGGTGAGCGGTGCAGAGCTGCTTCTGATAACACTGTGTCATTGAGGAGAATGGGGATCTAATAGCTAAAGCTCTCAAGGACCTGTGCTGATGTCAGACCGTGTGACTGATCACGTGTCAGCCTGAGACCTGGAAGCAGGGAGAGACGGCAGCTGCACGAGACGCAGCAAGGCTACAACACCTGGTTATGCTGGCAGCATAACCAAGACAGGTGAGCACCAACAATCCACCGACCCCCTTTCCCCCACTGACCCCTGATACTGCACCAGGAGCGCCCCTCTGTTTTTTATCAGAAAATTAAAGTAGGGAGGATGAAGGGTCTGAGAGATAAACTATTACCTAAATAGGTATCAGAGGCTTCACTTTGTATGGTTGTGAGCGTCACAACCACTATAAAAGTATATCACGGCTGCTGCAGTTCCCAGCGTGGTGCATATAGAGTAGGGAGGATGAAGGGTTAAAAACAGCGTTGCTGTATTCGAAAAGACATCAAAGGGTGAGTGTAATAATGATTCATCAGTCAACGTGTTTCAGGGCTCCCTGGCCCCTTCCTCAGGACAAATCAATGTCATATTGCCATGTTTCAGGGAACCCTGTAATGCGTTGACTAATAAATGAACTTTATATTCATCTTTTGATGTCTCGTGGAATCCAGCAGCGTAATTGTTAACCCTTCATCCTCCTTTCTTTAATTTTCTGAGTTAATGATTTGTGGGTTTTCATTGGCTATAAGCATAATCATCAACATTTACAGAAATAAATACTTGAAATAGATCACTCTGTTTGTAATGAAATCGGAATAAACCTTTCCCATTTTAAGTCAATTAGGACTACCATAATTATTATTATTTGCCAAATGCCAGAATAATTAGAATGTTTAGAATGTTTTAAGTCATTTGTATTACTTTCTGCAAAGTGACAAGTTTACATACACTAAGATTACTATGCCTTTAAATAATTTGGGACAGTCCATATGATGATGTCATGTGTTTGGGAGCTTCCAATAGATTTATTGGCAACATCTGAGTTACTAAACTACAACTGAGCTGTTTGGCCATATCGACCATCATTACATTTGGAGGAAAAAGGGAGAAGCCTGGAAGCCTAAGAACATTCTACCAACTGTGAAACACGGGGGTGGCAGCATCATGTTGTGGGGTTGTTTTGCTGCAGAAGGGAGGGAAGTGGAGTCGGTAAGCAAAACCACTAACTCCGATTGCAAAATTTCCCTGACTCCGACTCTCATTCCTTCATACATGGCTCATGTTTAAGTGATAAATTTATTGTAGTATGATGAGAACATCAGGCTTTTAATCATTATTATGATACAATAATCAAGATATTTAGATAGATAACATAATAATAATAATATTCAGCACATATTGCATTGAACTACTGCACCCAATTCATCATATAAATTAGGAGTCGGAGTCTGTCCATTTTATATCGACTACATCTCCGACTCCACCCAAATGGGCATCAACTACATGACTCCAACTCCACAGCCCTGGCAGGAGGAACAGGTGCACTTCACATAATAGATGGCATCATGAGGAAAGATTATGTGGCAATACAGAAACAACAGAAAGTTAAAGCTTGGGCCGAAATGGGTCTTCCAAATGGATAATACCTGAAGCACACTGCCAAACTAGTTCCATT
This sequence comes from Allobates femoralis, assembly GCA_033576535.1. Classification (NCBI taxonomy): domain Eukaryota; kingdom Metazoa; phylum Chordata; class Amphibia; order Anura; family Aromobatidae; genus Allobates; species Allobates femoralis. The sequence goes on from JARQOC010000005.1 coordinate 283,949,375, forward strand.
GTGGCTTAAGGATAACAAAGTCAATGTTTTGGAGTGGCCACCACAAAGCCCTAATCTCAATCCCATTAAAAATGTATTGGCAAAGCTGAAAGCTGGTGTGAGGAAAGAGACCTACAAACATGGCTCAGTTACACCAGTTTTGTCAGGAGGAATGGGCCCAAATTTCTACCAACCATTGTGAGGAGGATATCCAAAATGTTTGACCGAAGTTATACAGTTTAAGGGCAATGGTACCAAATACTAATGAAATGTATGTATGTAATGTATGTAAACCTGTGATTTTCCAGAAAGTAATAAAAATGCCTTAAAATACTCTCTCATTATTCTGGCATTTCACAAATATAAATAATTATAGTAATCCTAATTGACGTAAATCGGGAAAGGTTTATTCTGATTTCATGTCAGGTAGTGAGAAAAACATGCATGTGTGTCTTTTTATATAGTGTATGTAAACTTATGGTTTCCACTGTACATTCTATATAACCCCCTGGTCTAATTCCATCTGTCGATTGCCCCATAGTCAGTTGCCAGGCAACGTATCCTACCAACATGCTATCTAATACCCTAATATCTAAAGGTACCTTTACACGCCGCTACAGAAGGTTAGAAACAACCGGGTGTTTCACGTGCACGAGCACATAGCAACGGTTGCTAAAGGTACCCGATACCGCCTTTACAAGCTGCTACAAAGTGCTCTACAGAAGGTTTAATCTATCCCTGGAGGCACCGCCGGGTGCTCACGTTACCTTCTGTAGAGCACCGTCCCTCATTTACACGCCGCTACAGAAGGTAATATGGGATGAACTGGGGCAGCAGGGACAACACATAGGCGTACCAGAATTGTGGATTACGAGACGCTCGTACGATGATTGGACAATGCAATAGCATCATGATTGGCCAGCCAGCGCAGGAGGCTGACTAATACATGATGCTATTGCAATTGTGTAGTGTTGTGTACTGGTCAGCTCCTTAAATATGCTGCCCTATGCAGGGACAACCAATCGTAACGCAGGAGCTTCCACCAATGATCGCTGAAGGGGGGCGGTTTCCCGGAGGCTATGTCACGCCCCAGGGAGTTCACTAGGTGGCGAAAAAACCTTCCTGTACCTCATTTAAACGCCGCTACCATCGGGTTGAAATCAACCTGTTTTAGAGCACTGCTCTGAAACAGGTGCCGCAAGTGACGGGTGGAAACAACCGTCTTTACACGCCGCTACCTCGGGTTGATTTCACGGTGCAAGATACATTTGTCTCCGTAACCCGGTTGTTTTCAACCTTCTGTAGCGGCGTGTAAAGGTACCATAATATATAACTACCAGCACTGATACATCTAATATTTCAGTACACCTAATGCATTATTAGTTAAAACATCGCCTATAACAACCAGAGTGCAGATTTCAGCATCGAAGCTGCTGAGGTAAAGTGAAAGCTCAACTTTGATTGGTTGCTATGGACAACTATACCCTTATCAAGCGTAAACAATAACCTATAATATAATGCTGAATACGCCCTTCTGTCCAAAGCCAGGATCAAACTGTTTGATTGGCTGAAGGGCCCATTTTTTTTTTCTTATAAAAAAAAAAGGCTAGCCACTGCAGAAGTATTTGGGGCCTCATTAACCTCTTACCGACCCTTGATATAATACAACGTCATGGGTCGGGTCCTGGTGTTTGATGTGAGCTTCGGTGCAGCGCTCATATCAAACACCCGACATCTCAGTTGATCTCATCAGCTGAGATGTCAGGCTTCAAGCACCGATCGGATCCGGGATCGGTTAACTCCTTGGATCCCGCTGTCATTCACTGACAGTGGGATCCAAAGGTGCCGCGGCGGGGAACGCGCTGCTCCCCGCCTGCAGCAGAGATCCTGCGATAATATTGTGACATCTCCGGTGCTCACGTGATAGCTTGGGGTCCTGCCGAGACCTCGGAAGCTATCACTGATCACTCCCTGCCGACCACTCACAGTGCGCATTTGTGACCGGTCCTGACGTGCTGCAGCTCATTGGGACCTGTCAGAAGCGATCAGCCTGTGCAGCAGGGTGCCTCTCTATGGGGCAGTGTAAAATAAAGAATGAATCAATAAATAAAGTTTTTACAAACATGAAAAAAAACATAAAAGTTCAAATCACCCCCCTTTTCCTATATTCAAAATAAAAGTATTAAAAAAGTAAAAAAACATATACATACTTGGTATCACCGCGTTCAGAAACGCCCGATCTATCAAGATATAAAATCAATTAATGAGAGCGGTAAACTGCGTAACGGAAAAAAGTTTCAAACGCCAAAATTACGTTTTTTTGGTCGCCGCAACATTGCTATAAAATGCAATAACAAGCGATCAAAACAGCGCATCCACCCAAAAATAGTATAATTAGAAACATCAGCTCAAGATGCAAAAAATAAGCCATCACACAGTCCCAGATCCCGAAAAATGAGAACGCTACAGGTCGCAGAACATGGCGCAAAAAGTGCAATTCTTTTTTTTTTTTCAAACTTCTGAATTTTTTTTCACCACTTAGATACCAGTAATAGTATACATGTTTGGTATCTACAAACTCATACCAACCTGAGGCACCACACTGCCATGTCAGTTTTACCATATAGTGATCATGGCGAATAAACAACCCAAAAAACAAACGCGTAATTGCACTTTTTTTTTGCAATTTCACTTCACTTGGAATTTTTTCCCATTTCCCTGTACACTACATGGTAAAATAAATGATTGTATCTGAAAGTACAACTCGTCCCGCAAAAAACAAACAAGTCATATGTCTATATTGATGGAAAAATAAAAAAACGTTATGGCTCTAATGGTGGGGTTACACGTCCCGATATCGCGGCGATATCGGAGGCAACGACGCGGGAGCGCGCATTTAGTGCACGTTTCTCCCTGCATCGCATCGCCAGTTTACACGCCGCGATATCGGGATGCAACGTCCCTCCAATGTCTACGCCCACCAACCCAGGAACGACCAGTTAACATGGGAGTGAATGGGTGACGTGAGCGTAAACATCGGAGTTGGGCTGTCACACGCAGCGATGCTGGTACAACGGCCTTGCGATATCGGCGAGTTGAATAGCTTTGCTATTCAACTCCGATATCGTTTTGGCATCGTTCCAGCATCGCGTTGGATGCTAAAACAATACAACGCGCACCCGATATCGGCTCCAACTCGCGACCCACGTGACTTTTTGTCGGAGTTGGGTCGGAGTTGGACGCCGATATCGCGGCGTGTAAACCCACCATTAGAAGCAGATGAGCAAAAAAAAAAAAAAAGAAAAACGAAATATCACAGGGTGGTGAAGGGGTTAATGAAAACTGACTCACAGTAAGATCACTCTGGCCACCTCTAGCAACCAGACTGCACCTTTCTGCATTGAAGCTGCTGAGGTAAAGTGAAAGCTGAGTTCTGATTGGTTGCTATGAACAACTAGATCCTTATCAAGCGTAACCAATAATTAAAAATATGCGTCCTTCTGTCCAAAGCCTGGATGGCAAGTGCATGTGCAGTGCTATGTTCATGCTGTGGTTGAATTCCTCAATAAAATAGCACCAGAGTCAGTGTGTGCACATACTGCGAAGTCTGGCGCCATTTTATTGAAGACACTGTCTCTACAAATATCACCAGTTTGTTTCAGATATTTGTAGAGACAGTGTCTTTAAGAAAATGGCGCTGAGGATTGTGTTATGCGCAATGTGCACATAGCACTGTGAACACGCCAGCCATATGGATAGTAGCGACTATGGCGCAAATTTTAAATAAATGGGAGAAAAGCAGCTAGGGGAGTACTAGGCAAGAACTCATCCTTCTGTCAGAAACCGGGATTGCCGATGCGTGTGCAGTGCTATGTTCACATTGTCAGCAAGAAATATAATCCAGCTCAATGTCTCAATCTCCTTGGCCCATGGAGCTCGGAAGTCAGTCCCGCCACAACCCCATCATCGAGACATGCAAGATTCTTATCAAGACCATGCCCAGAAGGTGTTGAAAGCCAAAAGTGGATTTACTAAATATTAACAAAATAATACAAATTTAATCCCTTCATGACCTTCGATGTATAGGAACATCATAGGTCGCCTCCCCTTCCTTTGATGCGAGCTCACACGCTGAGCTTGCATCATTCCCCACACGTCACATGATCGGTTGATATGTGTAGCTAACTTGGCCGATCGAGTCAACGATCCGATTGGGACTAATAAACCCTTTGTGTTGCAAAGTCAATCATCGATATCGCAATACAAAGCCCCGCAGTGGGGATCGCGCTGTTTCCCGCCATCATTGGAGGTCCCAAAAGGCAATCACAGGGCCTCGATGCGTTGCCATAACAGGCCGGGGTCCTGTGAGGACATGGACCTGGAGCAGTTAGCAAAAAATGGGTGGTTCAAAATTCCAGCCCAAAATTTTGTCCTGCCCATTTTTGCAGTTCTGTGTGAAATTATGTCCATTTTGCCTTCACACAAAAGAGTATAAGGAGCGTGTATAACAAAAGCCCTATAATTGCAATAACGTTATGGGAGAAATACTTCATTGTCTGAAATAATTTTAAAGTTGCCAACATTTTCGGCCATGACCGTATGTACTGTATATATACAGTGGTGTGAAAAATATATTGCCCCCTTTCTGACTTCTTATTCTTTTGATTGTTTGTCACACTTAAATGTTTCAGATCACCAAACAAATGTAAATATCAGACAAAGATAACACAAGTAAACACAAACTGTAGTTTATAAATGAAGGTCCTTATTATTAGGGGAAAAAGAAATCCAAATCTAAAACCCTGTGTGAAATAGTGATTGCTCCTTAAACCTAATAACTGGTTGGGCCACCATTAGCAGCAGCACCTGCACTCAAGCGTTTGAAAAAACTGGCAATAAGTCTTTTACAATGCTCTGGAGGACTTTTAGCCCACTCCTCTTTGCAAAATTGTTATAATTCAGCCATATTGGAGGGTTTCCCAACATGAACTGCCTTTTTTAAGCCCATGTCACAACACCTCAATTAGATTAAGGTCAGGACTTTGAATAGGCCACTCCAATATCTTAATTTTCTTTTTCTCAAGCCATTCAGAGATGAACGTGATGTTGTGTTTTGGATCACTGTCCTGCTGCATAACCCAAGTGTGCCTCAGCTTGAGGTCACAAACAGATGGCTGAATATTCTGGTTCCATTTACCATTTCCAGGTCCTGAAGTAGCAAAACAGCCCCAGACCAGACTCCCACCACCATCTTTACTGTTGGTATGATGTTCCTTTTCTGAAATACTGTTTTATTCGATGCCAGATGTAATGGGACATACACCTTCCAAAAAGTTCAACTTTTGTCTCGTCAGTCCACAGAGTATTCACCCAAAAGTCTTGGGGATCATTAAGATATATTCTAGCAAAACTTGGACCAGCCTTTATGTTCTTTTTGCTCAGCAGTGGTTTTCGACATAGAATTCTACCATGCAGGTTATTTGTGCCCAGTCTCTTTCTTTTGGTGAGGTCAGGAGCACTAACCTTAACTGAGGCAAGAAAGGTCTGCAGATCTTTGGATATTGCACAGTTCTATGTTTTCGCCATTTGTGGCTCTCATTGTGGTTTGGTGGACTACCGAAGCTTTAGAAATTGATTTATAACCTTTTAGGCCCCCTTCACATCATGTTTTTTGCACATCCATGGTGTTCTTTGAATTTCAGGGATCACACAGACAGGCACGGATCTGTGCCAACAGATGCCACTGATGCCCACGGATCCGTTTTCTCCACGGATCCGTCATCAGTTAGCAGAGATAAGGCTGTACCTTGCTTCTGAGCATGCGCAGTACAGCAAATCTGTACAGATTCGATTTTTTGACGGCGTCGTTTTGATCCGTCACCATAGAGCTCCATGTTATTTGCAATGGATCCGTTTCTGTCCGATTTTGTCAAGACAGGTGAAAATCAGAGCAGGCTCCGATTTTGGGGACGGGGAAAAAGCTGACACAAACGGATCCATCACAAAACTGACACAATCGCATGCTAATAAGGACCATTCCGTGCAGATCCGTGCCCATTGGAATACATGGAGGCCAAATCAGATCCATGGCTATCCGTTTTACAGCGGATAGACACGGATTCACAAAAAACGTGATTTGAAAGGGGCCTTGAAGACAAATAGATCTCAACTACTTTGTTCCTAATTTGTTCTTGAATTTCTACGGATAGGAGCATATTGTCTAGCTTTTGAGGATCTTTTGGTCTTCTTCACTTTGTCAGGGAGGTCCTATTCAAGTGTTTTCCTGTTTGAGAACAAGTGTGGCAGTAATCATGCCTTGGTGTAGCTAGGGAAATTGAACTCAGTTTCCCAAGATGTGATAAACCACAGTTCATTTATGTTAAGGGGGGGGGGATCAATTTGTCACACAAGCTGGTCGCTTGGATTTCTTATTCCCTTAATAATAGAGACCTTCATTTATAAACTACACTGTGTGTTTACTTGTGTTTTATTTGCCTAATATATAAATTTGTTTGGTGATCTGAAACATTTAAGTTCAACAAACATGTAAAAAAAAAATCAGTAAGGAGGCAAGTACTTTTTCACACCACTGTGGTTTATTATTCTCAGGATGTAAATATATATCTAAATAAGATATTTGTGCTACTGTTCACAGATAAGATATTTTCCTGAAGCCTGTATGTGCACATCGTTATACATGCCGAGTGTGTAGCTGCTGGTCAATGGTTTCTTGTATGTTGGGCTAGTCAGGCTCAGGTGCAGGGTGCTCTTATATATTGGGCTGGTCAGGCTCAGGTGCAGGGTGTCTTATATATTGGGCTGGTCAGGCTCAGGTGCAGGGTTCCATTATATATTGGGCTGGTCAGGCTCAGGTGCAGGGTTCTCTTATATATTGGGCTGGTCAGGCTCAGGTGCAGGGTTCCATTATAGATTGGGCTGGTCAGGCTCAGGTGCAGGGTTCTCTTATATATTGGGCTGGTCAGGCTCAGGTGCAGGGTTCTCTTATATATTGGGTGGTCAGGCTCAGGTGCAGGTTCTCTTATATATTGGGCTGGTCAGGCTCAGGTGCAGGGTTCCTTATATATATTGGGCTGGTCAGGCTCAGGTGCAGGGTTCCTTATATATGCAGGCTCAGGTCAGGTCTTTATATATTGGGCTGGTAGGCTCAGTGCAGGGTTCCCTTATAGATTGGGCTGGTCAGGCTCAGGTGCAGGGTTCTATTATATATTGGGCTGGTCAGGCTCAGGTGCAGGGTTCCTTATAGATTGGGCTGGTCAGGTTCAGGTGCAGGTTCCCTTATATATTGGGCTGGTCAGGCACAGGTGCAGGGTTCCTCTTATATATTGGGCTGGTCAGGCTCAGGTGCAGGGTTCCTTATATATTGGGCTGGTCAGGCACAGGTGCAGGGTTCTCTTATAATTGGCGCTGGTCAGGCTCAGGTGCAGGGTTCTTATATATTGGGCTGGTCAGGCTCAGGTGCAGGGTTGCTCTTATATATTGGGCTGGTCAGGCTCAGGTGCAGGGTTCCCTTATATATTTGGGCTGGTCAGGCTCAGTGCAGGGTTCCTTATATATTGGGCTGGTCAGGCCAGGTGCAGGGTTCCTTATATATTGGGCTGGTCAGGCACAGGTGCAGGGTTCCCTTATAGATTGGGCTGGTCAGGCTCAGGTGCAGGGTTCTCTTATAGATTGGGCTGGTCAGGCTCAGGTGCAGGGTTTCCCTTATATATTGGGCTGGTCAGGCTCAGGTGCAGGGTTCTTTATATATTGGGCTGGTCAGGCTCAGGTGCAGGGTTCTCTTATATATTGGGCTGGTCAGGCTCAGGTCCAGGGTGCTCTTATATATTGGGCTGGTCAGGTTCAGGTGCAGGGTTCTCTTATATATTGGGCTGGTCAGGCCGTCAGGTTTGCAGGTCTCGTTCCTATATATATTGGGCTGGTCAGGCTCAGGTGCAGGGTTCTTATATATTGGGCTGGTCAGGTTCAGGTGCAGGGTTCTCTTATATATTGGGCTGGTCAGGTTCAGGTGCAGGGTTCTCTTATATATTGGGCTGGTCAGGCTCAGGTGCAGGGTGCTCTTATATATTGGGCTGGTCAGGCTCAGGTGCAGGTTTCTTTATATATTGGGTGGTCAGGCTTCAGGTGCAGGTTCTCCTTATATATTGGGCTGGTCAGGCACAGGTGCAGGGTTCCCTTATAGATTGGGCTGGTCAGGCTCAGGTGCAGGGTTCTCTTATAGATTGGGCTGGTCAGGCTCAGGTGCAGGGTTCCCTTATATATTGGGCTGGTCAGGCTCAGGTGCAGGGTTCTTTATATATTGGGCTGGTCAGGCTCAGGTGCAGGGTTCTCTTATATTGGGCTGGTCAGGCTCAGGTCCAGGGTGCTCTTATATATTGGGCTGGTCAGGTTCAGGTGCAGGGTTCTCTTATATATTGGGCTGGTCAGGCTCAGGTGCAGGGTTCTCTTATATTATAATTGGGTGGTCAGGCCAGGGTTTATGGGCTGGTCAGTCAGGTGCAGGTTCTTAAATGGGCTGGTCAGTCAGGTGCGGGTTCTATAATGGTGGCAGGCAGGCAGGGTTCTTATAGGGTGGTCAGTCGGGCGGGTTCCTATATATTGGTGGTCAGGCCAGTGCGGGTTCCCTTATATTGGTGGTCAGCAGGTGCGGGTTCCTTATATTGGGCGGCGGCCAGTGAGGTTTTGGGCTGGTCAGGCTCAGGTGCGGTCTTAATGGGTGGTAGCTGGTGAGGGTTCTTAATTGGGTGGTCAGTCAGGGTTCTTATTGGGCTGGTGGTCATGAGGGTTTTTATAATGGGCGTCAGGCAGGTGCGGGTTTATAATTGGCTGGTCGGTCAGTGGGTTTTTATATTGGGGGCAGGTCGGTGAGGTTCTTATTATGGGTGGTCAGGTAGTCTTTTTTGGGTGGTAGGCCAGTAGGTTCTTTTATTGGGCGGTCAGGCCGGTGGGGTTCTTTATTTGGGTGGTAGGCAGGTGCGGGTTCTATATATGGCTAGGTAGGGCAGGTTCTTATTATTGGCTGTCAGGCTCAGGGCAGGGTTCCTTATAATTGGGCTGGTCAGGCTCAGTGCAGGGTTCTTATATTGGGCTGGTCAGGCTCAGGTGCAGGTTCTTATATTGGGTGGTCAGCTCTGGGTTCCTTATATATTGGTGGTCAGGTCAGGTGCAGGGTTCTTTATATATTGGGTGGTCAGGCTCGGTGCAGGGTTCCTTATATATTGGGTGGTCAGCTCAGGTGCAGGTTCTTTAATATTGGGTGGTCAGGCAGTCAGGGTTCTTATTTGGGTGGTCGTCGTGCAGGTTCTATATATTGGGTGGTCAGGCTAGGTGCAGGGTTCCTTATAATTGGGTGGTAGGCCAGGTGCGGGTTTATATTGGCTGGTCAGGTCAGGTCAGGGTTCTTATATTTGGGCTGGTCAGGCTCAGGTGAGGGTTCTTATATATTGGTGGTCAGGCTCGGTGCAGGGTTCTTTATGGGTGGTAGTCAGGTGCAGGGTTTCTATATTGGGTGGTCAGGCAGGTGCAGGGTTCTTATATATTGGGCTGGTCAGGCTAGGTGCAGGGTTTCTTTATATTGGGCTGGTCAGGCTCAGGTGCAGGGTTCTTATTATTGGGTGGTCAGGCTCAGGTGCAGGGTCTTATATTTGGGCTGTAGCCGTGAGGTTCTATAATTGGGCTGTCAGTCAGGTGAGGGTTCTCTTATATATTGGGTGGTCAGGCTCAGGTGCAGGGTTCTCTATAGTATTGGGTTCCTTAGGCGTCCGGTGCAGGGTTCTCTTATATATTGGGCTGGTCAGGCTCAGGTGCAGGGTGCTCTTATATATTGGGCTGGTCAGGCTCAGGTGCAGGGTTCTCTTATATATTGGGCTGGTCAGGCTCAGGTGCAGGGTTCTCTTATATATTGGGCTGGTCAGGCTCAGGTGCAGGGTTCTCTTATATATTGGGCTGGTCAGGCTCAGGTGCAGGGTTCTCTTATATATTGGGCTGGTCAGGCTCAGGTGCAGGGTTCTTATATATTGGGCTGGTCAGGCTCAGGTGCAGGGTCTCTTATATATTGGGCTGGTCAGGCTCAGGTGCAGGGTTCTCATTATAGATTGGGCTGGTCAGGCTCAGGTGCAGGGTTCTCTTATAATTGGGCTGGTCAGGCTCAGGTGCAGGGTTCTCTTATATATTGGGCTGGTCAGGCTCAGGTGCAGGGTTTCTCTTATATATTGGGCTGGTCAGGCCAGGTGCAGGGTTCCTTATATATTGGGCTGGTCAGGCTCAGGTGCAGGGTTCTCTTATATATTGGGCTGGTCAGGCATCAGGTGCAGGGTTTCTTATATATTGGGCTGGTCAGGCTCAGGTGCAGGGTTCTCTTATATATTGGGCTGGTCAGGCTCAGGTGCAGGGTTCCTTATATATTGGGCTGGTCAGGCATCAGGTGCAGGGTTCTCCTTATATATTGGGCTGGTCAGGCTCAGGTGCAGGGTTCTCTTATATATTGGGCTGGTCAGGCTCAGGTGCAGGGTTCCTTATATATTGGGCTGGTCAGGCTCAGGTGCAGGGTTCTCTTATATATTGGGCTGGTCAGGCTCAGGTGCAGGGTTCCTTATATATTGGGCTGGTCAGGCTCAGGTGCAGGGTTCTCTTATATATTGGGCTGGTCAGGCTCAGGTGCAGGGTTCTCTTATATATTGGGGCTGGTCAGGCTCAGGTGCAGGGTTCTCTTATATATTGGGCTGGTCAGGCTCAGGTGCAGGGTTCTCTTATATATTGGGCTGGTCAGGCTCAGGTGCAGGGTTCTCTTATATATTGGGCTGGTCAGGCCTCAGGTGCAGGTTCTCTTATATATTGGGCTGGTCAGGCTCAGGTGCAGGGTGTCTTATATATTGGGCTGGTCAGGCTCAGGTGCAGGGTTTCTCTATATATTGGGCTGGTCGGCTCAGGTGCAGGGTTCTTTATATATTGGGCTGGTCAGGCTCAGGTGCAGGGTTCTTATATATTGGGCTGGTCAGGCTCAGGTGCAGGGTTCTCTTATATATTGGGTGGAGGCTCAGGTGCAGGGCTCAGGTAGCTATGGGGTTCTCTTATATATTGGGCTGGTCAGGCTACAGGTGCAGGGTTCCCTTATATATTGGGCTGGTCAGGCTCAGGTGCAGGGTTCTCTTATATATTGGGCTGGTCAGGCACAGGTGCAGGGTTCCCTTATATATTGGGCTGGTCAGGCTCAGGTGCAGGGTTCTCTTATATATTGGGCTGGTCAGGCTCAGGTGCAGGGTTCCTTATATATTGGGCTGGTCAGGCTCAGGTGCAGGGTTCTCTTATATATTGGGCTGGTCAGGCTCAGGTGCAGGGTTCTATTATATATTGGGTGGTCAGGCTCGGTGCAGGGTTCTCTTATATATTGGGCTGGTCAGGCTCAGGTGCAGGGTGCTCTTATATATTGGGCTGGTCAGGCTCAGGTGCAGGGTTCTCTTATATATTGGGCTGGTCAGGCTCAGGTGCAGGGTTCTCTTATATATTGGGCTGGTCAGGCTCAGGTGCAGGGTGCTCTTATATATTGGGCTGGTCAGGCTCAGGTGCAGGGTTCTCTTATATATTGGGCTGGTCAGGCTCAGGTGCAGGGTGCTCTTATATATTAGGCTGGTCAGGCTCAGGTGCAGGGTTCTCTTATATATTGGGCTGGTCAGGCTCAGGTGCAGGGTTCTATTATATATTGGGCTGGTCAGGCTCAGGTGCAGGGTTCTATTATATATTGGGCTGGTCAGGCTCAGGTGCAGGGTTCTTATATATTGGGCTGGTCAGGCTCAGGTGCAGGGTTCTCTTATATATTGGGCTGGTCAGGCACAGGTGCAGGGTTCCCTTATATATTGGGCTGGTCAGGCTCAGGTGCAGGGTTCTCTTATATATTGGGCTGGTCAGGCACAGGTGCAGGGTTCCTTATATATTGGGCTGGTCAGGCTCAGGTGCAGGGTTCTCTTATATATTGGGCTGGTCAGGCACAGGTGCAGGGTTCCTTATATATTGGGCTGGTCAGGCACAGGTGCAGGGTTCCCTTATATATTGGGCTGGTCAGGCTCAGGTGCAGGGTTCTCTTATATATTGGGCTGGTCAGGCACAGGTGCAGGGTTCCTTATATATTGGGCTGGTCAGGCTCAGGTGCAGGGTTCCTTATAGATTGGGCTGGTCAGGCTCAGGTGCAGGGTTCTCTTATATATTGGGCTGGTCAGGCTCAGGTGCAGGTTCTCTTATATATTGGGCTGGTCAGGCACAGGTGCAGGGTTCCTTATATATTGGGCTGGTCAGGCTCAGGTGCAGGGTTCTCTTATATATTGGGCTGGTCAGGCCAGTGCAGGGTTCTCCTTATAATTGGGCTGGTCAGGCTCAGGTGCAGGGTTCTCTTATATATTGGGCTGGTCAGGCACAGGTGCAGGGTTCCCTTATATATTGGGCTGGTCAGGCTACAGGTGCAGGGTTCCTTATATATTGGGCTGGTCAGGCTCAGGTGCAGGGTTCTCTTGTATATTGGGCTGGTCAGGTTCAGGTGCAGGGTTCTCTTATATATTGGGCTGGTCAGGCTCAGGTGCAGGGTTCCCTTATAGATTGGGCTGGTCAGGCTCAGGTGCAGGGTTCTATTATATATTGGGCTGGTCAGGCTCAGGTGCAGGGTTCCCTTATAGATTGGGCTGGTCAGGTTCAGGTGCAGGGTTCCTTATATATTGGGCTGGTCAGGCCAGGTGCAGGGTCCTCTTATATTGGGCTGGTCAGGCTCAGGTGCAGGGTTCCCTTATATATTGGGCTGGTCAGGCCAGGTGCAGGGTTCCCTTATAGATTGGGCTGGTCAGGCTCAGGTGCAGGTTCTTGTATATTGGGCTGGTCAGGCTCAGGTGCAGGGTTCTCTTATATATTGGGCTGGTCAGGCACAGGTGCAGGGTTCTCTTATATATTGGGCTGGTCAGGCACAGGTGCAGGGTTCTCTTATATATTGGGCTGGTCAGGCTCAGGTGCAGGGTTCTTGTATATTGGGCTGGTCAGGCTCAGGTGCAGGGTTCTTGTATATTGGGCTGGTCAGGCTCAGGAGCAGGGTTCCTTATAGATTGGGTGGTCGCCCACCGCTGTATAGTGTGAGTGTATCAGGCTCCAGGTCCCGGCAGTCGGATGGCTCTGTCCCTCCCCACCAGCATGGCTCGGTCACACGGCCCATTACCTGCTCAGGCCCCTGGAAGCATATCTTGCAGGTCGGCGGGCTCGGGGTGTCACTGCTCTCCACACTGTCCGAGTCGGTCCTGGTGTCCGGGGCTGCAGCCGTTCCGGCATCTTCCTCCTCGGGCTCTTGTTTGCCATCCTCCCCCGGCTCGTCCTCCGGCTGCTCAGCCCCCCGCTCCTCTGACATCCCGGCGGCCGAGGGCTGATGGCCGGGGACGTGTGTGTGCTGACAGATGTGCGGGCACCAGGAGGGTGCGGGGTCACTGTGTGTCCGGCTCCATCACTGGCAGAGGCTGCACCTCATCTGCTGGAGACATGAGGAGGAGGAGACTGACACTGGGCTGTGCTCACACCCGCTCTCCCTGTACTGTATATACACTATGTGTATACACTGCCTGTACGGCTGTATATACAGGGGGATACTGCTCTGTACAGACCTGGCTATAATAGATGCTGACGTCACTCCACCCCCAACATTTATATAATCTGTCACATATATCCTGGGGTAACAGCAAGAACCCTCCATATACCTGATGAGCGCAGTGTCCTCCGCGGGGGCGTGTCTGTAACCAACTACCACACACCAACTGCCTACTCACCTGCCTCCACTGCCACTATACAAGCATCACTATAAATCATAATACTGCCATATAAAGGTCAAATATCAGCTCTCCACAGACACTATATATGGGACTGGGTTAAAATAAATAAATATCTATATTCATGTTAGTGGAAAAAAATCATTGATCAGTGGCACCCAATTCAATGACATTGATCTGGGTGATTTCCGAAAAAGTATCCGATTCATGGTGCTAGAGAACCCTTAAAGTGATGATGGCCTGTCCTTTCTCTTTACCTAGTTTAAGAGGCTCTGGCCATATTCTTGTCATTCCATGGCTACCTGGTTCAGCTGCCTGGATAATGCCAAGGGAAGATAAAGCTGGCATCAGAATAAAAGAGGGGACATCAGGGAATCTAAGATTTAACAGATGGTCTGACTGGTTTCCCATGTGTTTGATTACTCTTTATTTTGATATGTGTTTCTTTGTGGATTTGTCGCCATGAGTCTGAATAAAAATTGTGTACATTTCAACCAAGGTAAACCACTGCAAAGCCAAGAATCCCTGCCTGGATCCCAAAGCCGTTATCTGGCCCCTACTCAGGACCAGCTCCAGGTATTTGTGGGGCCCAGGCTAAGCAGTCTCAGTGGGCCCCTTTATCACTTACCACGATTCACAAATATAATATAGAAGCTGTGGGCTGTGTATACATATAGAAGCTCCAGGTTGGGCTGTATATATAATATTGAGGCTGTGCAGGGCTATATATATTATCTGGAGGCTGCTGCCGGACTGTATATACTATCTGAAGGCTGCTGCTGGGCTGTATATATTATCTGAAGGCTGTGTGTGGCGCCCCTGCGACCAGGAGGCCACAAAGGGAACTGCAGCCAGGAAGGTAGGAAAGACAGTTGCACCCCAACACCCTCACAGATATCCCACACAACCACTAGAGAGCAGCACCCAACCCGGAGCCTGGGAACTCTAGGCGGGCAAGGGGTGGTGGGTTTAGAGACAGTGGGTGGGTCGACAAGCAGGTCAGGTGATAGAGGATAGATATAGAGAAGGGGGAGGAGGAAGGAGTCAGTAGGCCGGTGTAGGCTGAGATGCAAAGACCGAAACACACGTCCTGGAAGAGTGGGGTGGAAGGAACACAGAATCTGGAGAGCCAGTGCGAGCCACAGAGAGAAAGCCTATCCGGAGCCAGCACCCCAGGAGTGTAAGGGACGAGAGGGCCAGTGATACTGGGCCCTAGAAACACGGCTGAGACGGCAGACTGCAGGCGGCGTAGCCCTCCTATTGAACCCAAAGACACAGAAGGAGCCTCTTAGAGCCTCACCCAGGAGGACTATTGGAGGCTAGGCTAGCAGCAGAGTGTCGGCTCTGAAGGGGACCTATGATCCACCCGGTGTCCCCAGATTAACCGACGGGGGACTCTAGCTTCACGTCAGGGTCCCTACCCCAAAGGACAGGTAGCTCAGTGGCAACCCAGAGGGCCCACAGGGGTCCGAGCCACCGCCAGACTGTCTGGAGATGCACACCAAGTGAGAAAGAGAGAGAGTCAAAAGCCTGGAAAGGACAAAGGAAGAGTGAGGAGTCACAGAAAAGAACAACCTGGCTGCAGGGAGTAAAGGAACCCAGAGGGGAGAGTTGTGCCCGTGGAGATGTAATGACCGGAGGTCTATTAAGATCCAGTGAGTCACAGACTGAGACAGAGGCAGAAATAAACAACAGTATTTTTACTGATATGGGGATCAAGGTATGGTTCAGTAAGGAATGTAAAAATCTCAAAATCCCTTAAAATATTACCAATAACAGTTTAACACCCTCAGCGTTAGCCGACATCAATGCACCGATCTCAGAGTTCCCAGGGTATGTAAATCACACTCAGAACCAAGAGCAAATTTACCTACACGTTAGACTTATTAAGGATTTAACTTAACTAAAGGCTATGTACATCAACTGTGGGCGGTCTGATGGGACCTCTGAGATGGCACACTGAGTATAACTTATCACAGCTAATAACAATACAATACACTATATCAAATGCTGGCTATACACTTAGCACAGGGATACCCGGGTATCTCAAAACTATGGTACCATCAACCTCAAATGTAGCTTTACACCGGTGTATATTCCACGTGGGCTGCAGCAAGTCCAGAAAAAGAAAAAGAAAAGAAAAACCTTTGTAAAACAGCAGAATTTGGCAGCTTACCAGCCAATGCCAGATTCACATGTCCAGTAGTTTAGTTCTGTAAGCTTGGGGTGCAATCTGTGGAGCAATCTTTTCCAGGACCTTGTCAGGATTCTCCCAATGTGGATGGCACCGGACACCGACTCTCCTTTCGCAGTCACTCACGGCCTTCCTGGACGCCAATGACTCACTCCATCAGGGGGAACATCTCCTCAGCCTCCTTGTCAGGATCCTCCCAATGTGGATGGCACCGGACGCCGGCTCTCCTTTCGCAGTCACTCACGGCCTTCTTGGACGCCAATCACTCGCTCCATCAGGGGGAACATCTCCTCAGCCTCCTTGTCAGGATCCTCCCAATGTGGATGGCACCGGACGCCGGTTCTCCTTTCGCAGTCACTCACGGCCTTCCTGGACGCCAATGACTCGCTCCATCAGGGGGAACATCTCCTCAGCCTCTCCTCAGATGCTGGACACTTGCTCAGTTCAAGATAAAGTCTTTAGTCCACACAACAGGGCTTGCAAACAACTTTAAAGGCCCATATAGCTTGCACTGGCTTTGCTGTAATCCTTACACTAGTAATGGCCACCGCAGAGAGAGATCAACCACAACAGGAGCAACTGACAGAACCGTGACCCGGCAACCAGTGATCGTGCTTTCACTTTCCTAGACACAGAGCAGTCACCATGGCAACCAGAGACTGTTTTCTCTTTCCTGGGCCACTACAAAATGGCAGTCTGCTTGGTTTTAGCAGCTTATTAGTTTACCCTCTTACATGCCACCCCACTAGAGGTTGGCGTCCTCGACATACCTCCCCACTCAAAGTCGTCCTGTGCATACCGCTGAGGGGGTATTCCTGCTGTAGTTCGAGTGGTTCTCCGAAGGCCCACCCCAACGCACTCTGTCCCCGAGGGGGCAGGAGTTCCTTCAGAGGTGTCATCAGAGGAAAGGCGTGACGCTGCTCCTTCCTGAAGTGCGACACCCCATGACCCATCATTCATGTCAGTTGGCTGACCTAAGCCACCCTCGGAAGGACATACCACAGGCTCAACACTCTCTCCACACAGGAGCAGATCATTCACAGGGGGCAGATAAACAGGCGCAGAGGAGGGCTCATCATCAAACACAAAAGCACCAGGAGTACCCGCCCCTTGGGGCACAGCCTCTAGTTCTGTGGAAATGGGAGCTGCATCCTCAAACCAGCACCGTTGTAGCATGTTACGGTGAAGATTACGAGTGGGCCCCCCTGACCCCACCGGCTCAACCTCATAGACTGGAATATCAGAGTTCACCCGTCTCTTTATCAGGTATGGTGTCGCCTCCCACCGGTCGCTCAGTTTCCCTGTCGGCCGTTTAACCCTCACCAACACTCTATCCCCCGGGAAGAAAGGTTCCGTCTGCACAGGCCGCGTGTCCCTATGAGACACCTGACTGAGTCGATTTCCCACCACCTGATGCACCACTCTCAGTCGCCGCCGATGTTCTCGAACCCATTCAGATGCAGTCCGAGGGGAATCAGAGGAGGGATCTGGCATATTCAAATCTTCAATATCCCTCCCGGGTCTCCCAAACATCAACATGTGTGGCGAATAGCCCGTAGTGCTGTGCACTCGATTGTTATAGGCCCACATTAGTTCAGGGAGGTACTCAGGCCAGCGGGCCTGCTGCCCGTCCTCTAATGTTCTCAACATCTGTATCAAGGTACGATTGAAACGCTCACAGGCCCCATTTCCTTGGGGATGGTAAGGTGTCGTTCTCGAATGTGCTATACCATACAACCGGCGCAGCTCCTCCATTAGCGTCCCCTGAAAACATGCCCCCTGATCTGAGTGTATTCTTTGCGGACACCCAAACACTTGGAGAAAATGACGACACATGGCCTTAGCTGCCGACTCTGCTGTCTGATCTCTCGTCGGCACCGCCACAGCATATTTAGTGAAGTGGTCTGTCATCACCAAGCAATAGGAGCACCCCGACGTTGAGTACCATATCAAGACATAATCAATCATGAGCAATTCCAAGGGGGCAGACGTTTTAATTGTTTGCGTAGGGGCCCGCTGCTCAGGGCTCTTACTGAGCCCACAGACCCGACATTGCCGACACGCCTCCGCTACCATCCCTCCCAGGTCAGGGCAATAGAGGACTCGCTGTAGCCACTGGAGTGTCTTTTCACTACCAAAGTGGGCTCCTTTCTCATGTGCTTCGCGGGCGACCACTGGACCCATCCCCACAGGGATTACCAGTTGGTACCGATGCTGCAGCTCAGATGGCAGATAGACCTTACGATACAAAAGACCCTGTTCCACACACAACTTATCCCACTGTCGCAATAGTTTAATTCCTTCTGCGGATAGTTGGGCCTTGTCCTCTGCATTCGGCCAAATCCCATTTTGTACCCAGGTGCGCACTCGTGAGATGTCAGGGCACTCGTTCTGATCTTTTGCCCAATCTGTTGGCGTTTTTCCCAGGACACACGGCATCCCTGATGCCACCCCACTTGAATGTACCACACTGCGGAAGATAGGCATCTGCCCAAGTCAGGGGTCTCTGTGTCCTCGAGCTGGTCATCAATGCTTTCTCCCCCAAACCCAAGGGGTACCCTTGACAGTGCATCCGCATTTCCGTTTTCTCGCCCAGAGCGGAACTTAATCTGATAGTTAAACTTAGCAAGGCGGGCGACCCCGCTGCTCCAACGCTCCCAGTTTCGCATTCTCTAAGTGAGCAAGAGGGTTATTATCGGTCATGACCAGTACCTCAGCTCCTGTTAGATACTCAGCAAAGCGCTCCGTCATTGCCCACACCAGGGCCAGCAGCTCTAGGCGAAACGAACTATAGTTAGCCGGATTGCGCTCAGTGTCCCTTAAAGACCTGCTGCCATAGGCGATGACCCGCTCCCGGCCATCCTGAATTTGGGCCAGTACCGCCCCCAACCCGTGAAGACTACCGTCAGTGTACAACAGGAAAGGGGTATCAAACCGGGCATATGCCAACAACGGGGCACTCGTTAGGGCAGTTTTTACCTCATCAAAAGCCTTTTGCTGCTGAGGCCCCCATTGAATAAGGCGGTTGCGAGGACCAAGTGCCGTCCCTCTTAAAAGTTCATTCAGGGGACCCACTACTTGTGAAAATCTGGGCACAAATCGTCGATAGTACCCCGCCAATCCCAAGAAAGCCCGAACCTCCCGCAGCGTCTGGGGAGGTGGCCACTCCTGTACCGCTAAGATCTTACTGGCTGAGGGTAACACCCCATCGGGAGTCACCACATGGCCTAGATACTCTATGCGACTCTTGAACAGTTGACATTTCTTCGGTTTTATTTTCAATCCATGGCGGCTGAGCCGTTGGAGCACTTGGCGTAACTTCTCAAGATGATCTTCAAATGATGTCCCGAACACCACGATGTCATCTAGATATATCAGTACCGATTCGAAATTCATGTCGCCTAAGCAGTGTTCCATAAGGCGTTGAAAGGTCCCCGGGGCATTACTGAGTCCGAACGGCATCCGATTGAATTCGTAGAGCCCCATTGGCAGAATAAATGCTGTCTTTGCCCGATCTTTCTCAGCCATTGGTACCTGCCAATATCCACTCGCCAAGTCCAACGTTGAGAAGTATTTGGCCCGTCCTAATGCAGACAGGGACTCCTCAATCCGAGGCAACGGGTATGCGTCTCGCACCGTGTGCGCATTTAATTTCCGATAATCCACACAAAATCGGAGGGTCCCATCCTTCTTTCGCACCAGGACCACGGGGGCAGCCCAGGGACTTTGGCTCTCTCGTATCACTTGATTGTCCAGCATACTGGCCACCATGCCCTTCACCTCTTGATAAAGTGTCGGGGGAATCTGACGATAACGTTCTCTAATGGGAGGGGTGTCCCCCGTGGGAATCTCATGCTCAATCGTCGGAGAGCACCCGAAGTCTTCTCCATGTCTCGAGAAGGCCTCTTCATGTTCCCACACGACCCTCTCCAACTGCTCTAGTTGCACGGAAGTCAGTTCCTCCCGATCCACTCCCATCTGATCCACGATCACACGACCATTCCAGTCTTCAGTAGGAGATTCAGCCCCCCCTACTTCGACCGCATATGTCCAGGATGACTGTGGGTCTGGCCGCAATTCAAACACCGCCTTATCAGGCATCTTCCCCTCTGGCACGAACAGTTCAGCCAGGATGGTCCCAGCAGGAATGGTAACAGCCTCCTCCAACACGTTAATGCATCTGACTGGCACCCGTCCATTCTTCACAATCGCCAAAGACCGGGCCACATGCACCTTGGCAAGAGAGGACTTCTCTGGGGCTGGCTCAAGTAATACCTCAAGTCCATTCAGCCTCTGCGCCGCCCCCACTGGCAACATTAAGAGTTCCTCCTGTCGGGGTGCCAGTGAAATCGTGGTCCGTGATGGCGCTCGGACTAGGCCCACCCGGCCCCCAGGGACTGCACTTTTCAGCAGGTCACAGTTCAACACTAGGCGGTGTAACATTCTCTGAGTTGGTCGATGACTTGTAACATGAGTCCAGTATCGGGGTCCCTCGCGGGCATACATCTGATGATTTAGATCTCGCAGAATGTTCATTCCAAGTGTCACCTCCATCCCTCTCCTAGGGGGGTGGTCCACCAGCACTACCCCTTTCTGACCCAGCTCTTGACCAAACATTTTCAGCCTCATCCACACGATCCCTTTCACCGTCAGCTGGCCATTGTTAGCAGCGGTAAGTCTTATCATTCGGCCATCTTCAGGGACCACTAGTTGACTGAAGTATTCCTCGAACACTTCTAGAGGCATAATGGTACATTCAGATCCCGTGTCAACCAAACAACTCATCTTCCGCCCTTCAAATTCTGCTTCTAAAACTGGACTGCATGCGAACAAATCTTGCTCATCCCGTTGAGGGCTTTGTGGGGAGTGGGCCGCTGCGATTTGCCCCCTCAAGGCAGCGGCTGGGAGTTTAACATCGGCGAAGGAGTCTCGGGGACTGTGGACATCCGGCAGTATCGTGAGATGTGTCCCTGGCGCCCGCACCTCCAGCAGGTGACTGCTCTTCGTGGACGGGGGCTCGAGTCATTCAAAGAGGGTGGTCTGGCTATCGGTGCAACCACCATCCCAGAGGGTGTGGCTGGTTGCCTCTCCAGGGGAGTAGGAGACGACCCAGCTCTGATCTTAGACACTTCCAGCTTTAGCTCCTTCAACTCGTCACGCAGAGCTTGCACAATGTTTACCAGTCCCTCCGCTCCTGACACTGGCATTCGGCTTTTTTCCATCCGTGTACTGTCTACAGCCCCTTGAACTACCAGGGTGGACTCCGCCTCCCTTTCCACCGCAGCCTGGTAAATCTGCCAAAAAGATATTTCTGGGGTAGCCCGGGCCACCTCCAACAGTTTATCCCGAAGGGGCCTATTGGCTAGTCCTGTGATGAATTGGTCCCGGAGCAAGCGGTCTACCTCCCGGAACGCTCCCATGGCCCCTGGGTCTAGTCGCTGCACTTCATTCAATGTCTCCTGTAGCGTATTAGAGTACTGCATCAGAGACTCACTTTCCTTTTGAGGGCGATTAAAAAAAAAAGATCGAAGCTGGGTCACACGGGCCCGGCCTCCCAAACTCCCCTCTAACAGTACCAAAATTTTCTCTAACGTACTCCTCTCAGCCTCAGGTCGTACCATCACCATCCGCCTAGCATCGCCCTCTAGTGCATTTAATGCCAGTTCTGCTCGTACTGCGGGAGCCAGATTACACATCCGCAGAATACTCCGGACCCTCTCAGCCCAATCCTGCAATGCCATGTTATGCCCGTCGTATTTCGGCATGTGCTGGAGTAAAGCTCCTACCGGCACATACCCTCCCACATTCGCCGCGGCTGCCAAAGGATCCGCACCCAGCAGCATGGCTGCTGGTGTGGTGGGGTCATTTCTTCCCTCGCCGCCTCCGTCCATGACAAACACTGGATCCTGCCGACTACTCCAAAAATGTAATGACCGGAGGTCCTATTAAGATCCAGTGAGTCACAGACTGAGACAGAGGCAGAAATAAACAACAGTATTTTTACTGATATGGGGATCAAGGTATGGTTCAGTAAGGAATGTAAAAATCTCAAAATCCCCTTAAAATATTACCAATAACAGTTTAACACCCTCAGCGTTAGCCGACATCAATGCACCGATCTCAGAGTTCCCAGGGTATGTAAATCACACTCAGAACCAAGAGCAAATTTACCTACACGTTAGACTTATTAAGGATTTAACTTAACTAAAGGCTATGTACATCAACTGTGGGCGGTCTGATGGGACCTCTGAGATGGCACACTGAGTATAACTTATCACAGCTAATAACAATACAATACACTATATCAAATGCTGGCTATACACTTAGCACAGGGATACCCGGGTATCTCAAAACTATGGTACCATCAACCTCAAATGTAGCTTTACACCGGTGTATATTCCACGTGGGCTGCAGCAAGTCCAGAAAAAGAAAAAGAAAAGAAAAACCTTTGTAAAACAGCAGAATTTGGCAGCTTACCAGCCAATGCCAGATTCACATGTCCAGTAGTTTAGTTCTGTAAGCTTGGGGTGCAATCTGTGGAGCAATCTTTTCCAGGACCTTGTCAGGATTCTCCCAATGTGGATGGCACCGGACACCGACTCTCCTTTCGCAGTCACTCACGGCCTTCCTGGACGCCAATGACTCACTCCATCAGGGGGAACATCTCCTCAGCCTCCTTGTCAGGATCCTCCCAATGTGGATGGCACCGGACGCCGGCTCTCCTTTCGCAGTCACTCACGGCCTTCCTGGACGCCAATGACTCGCTCCATCAGGGGGAACATCTCCTCAGCCTCTCCTCAGATGCTGGACACTTGCTCAGTTCAAGATAAAGTCTTTAGTCCACACAACAGGGCTTGCAAACAACTTTAAAGGCCCATATAGCTTGCACTGGCTTTGCTGTAATCCTTACACTAGTAATGGCCACCGCAGAGAGAGATCAACCACAACAGGAGCAACTGACAGAACCGTGACCCGGCAACCAGTGATCGTGCTTTCACTTTCCTAGACACAGAGCAGTCACCATGGCAACCAGAGACTGTTTTCTCTTTCCTGGGCCACTACAAAATGGCAGTCTGCTTGGTTTTAGCAGCTTATTAGTTTACCCTCTTACAGAGAGACTTGTATTGTGAACTGTGACTGAACTGTAACTGAGAAAGTTAAGGAGTAAACACGGTGAACCCTGCCTCTGACTCCCTCGCATGATTCTGCCTGCGCATGATTTCCTCCAACAGGTTTGCAGAAGATTACAACCTGGAGAGCCACAGCCTGTCAGTTCTGAACCCAGAAGATTCTGCAGCATCAGGACAGTAACTGTATTGCACTCATCACCAGCTTACACTACACCATAGACTTTATCATCACTGCCCCGGGGAACTCAGTTCTACCCGTGGAGAACTATTCCATCCTTAGCTGCCATAACATCGTCCCCGGAGGTTCTGCAGCAGTGGTGGTCCCACTATTGACCACAAGCCGTGGGTGGCGTCGCGACAAACTCAATCCCCTGTAAATATTCCCCTTATTATTGCCAGGGACCGGGACACGGTCCGGACGAGGACCACCCGTGACATTCCCCAGCAGCAAAACCCCGGTCCAGTACCGAGTACCCCGTCCCAGTGGGCTCGACATGTGCCAGTCCAGTTGCAGCCTTAAAATAATATATTCAGCCCAGCACAGCCTCCAAGTAAAATATATATGTCCCAGCACATCCTCCAGGTAATATATACAGCCCAGCACAGTCTCCAAATAACATATTCAGCCCAGCACAGCCTGCAAGTAATATATATGTTCCAGTGTGGCGCCCCGCAACGAGTGCGTCACAAGAGGGTATTGCAGCCATAAATACAGCCGCAATATTCTCTGACACAGCAGTGACCTAGTTAACTTTGAGATCCAACCCTGCATGCATCACCTAGAACAGAGGGCCAATCCAGGGTCCTGGTGGGCGGAGTGCTAGGGAAGTGTGTAGGGAGAACAGACACTTAGTTAGTCTGGAGTAGGAGAAGGGATCTAGAACTTGACCTGAGCAGTCTAGAACTTGGAGTAGGAGCGGGGGCTCCGCACCCCGTGCAGCCACCGGGCCGTCACCGGTCGGGTGTCAGCACCTGAGGCCTCATCAACCGGGATCGGGCATCATTACCACGGGTTCCAAAAGACTCCCGTGCCCAAAACTTCACAGCCGGTTCACTGGTACCGAAGCTGGCAGCAGTTCACCTCTGCTACGCGAACCAGAAGCGTGGAGGAGCAGCTTCACAGGAGCACCCCACCACCAGCCAACTTCCAGTCGTCTAACCAGCGGTGTACCCACTGCGGGATCCAAGGCTCCCCAAAACATCCACAACGTACAACTTGGATAGGGCATTGAAGCAGCCTCCCCGTACCCGATCTGGTATTCCTGGGCGACAATGGCAAAGCACTTAGCTAGAATGGAGGAACACTTGCGGATCTCTGAGGGACACTATCACTGCTGAGTCCACCCGGTCTACTACCCGTAACTGTATACCATGTACTGCCTGCTGGTTACAGTAAAGACCCGTTACAGAGACTTTCTGTGTCCGTGCTTCCTTATGAACTGTCCGTCCGCACTACAAGGTAACCGCAGCTGCCGCACAACATCTTAAGCAGCTCCAGCCTCCGGGGATCACCGCTCAGCCTGTGGGGAGCGTTCCATCTTGCTGCTGTCCATCCCCCGGAGGTTCCGCAGCGTCGGTAACGATTACCGAAACTACTCATAGGTGGCGTCACGAATAAATTAAACCCCTTTAATCTGTTCCTACAAGACGTCTTCAACTTTTGATCTGCACTACACCGGGCCCCACTACCGGCAGGCGCGGCCCGCCCGTGACAAGGAGGAAGGAGCTTCAGCCTGTCTAAACCGGAGTCCCGGCCACGGTGAGTCAGAAAATGGCGTCACAAACAGGATACGAGCAGACCCGTTCCCTAACGGGTATAATGTGCTTAAAAATGACTTTATTGTCTACAATTTGGACGTTGTTCGTCCCTAAAAGAACTTTCCCGCCTTTTCACCGTGGGCCAAGATGGCGTTCCCGCCACAAGAATCCACCACGTGCAAGCCCAGGAGTGAGTCAACCCCCCCCTCATCGTGGGAGGGCTAAAGACAAAAGGCGCCAAACTCTTTGTCCGCCCTGATTGCTCGAATCAACCATGGGGGCGGACCCCAAAGACTTTTCCCACCATTGGACTACAAAAGCCCAGAGGAAATGGGAGTGTCACAGACCTTCTTCACCAGCTCTCTACCAGAACGGTTACCGGTTGAACGGGTGTGGTTCCCTCTAAAGAAGAGAATGGCCAGCACGAGACTCCAAGACCTAATGCGGGAGGTCGAGGCGGAGGCCAAAGCAGCCATCGGCCAACCGGGTCCGGGTCCTGCCCTTACCGTAGACGGCAGCCCCGACTTTTGGCTAGAGGCTCTACAAGACCTCCGGGTGCGGTTACTTGAGACTGTGGAGTGGACAATTCGCAGCTGGAGTGCGACCCTAGGCAGAAGACTCCATCATGCGATGCAGCAGAGTCGACCGGGTACAGCTTCTCCAGGCCCAGACGACATCGCCAGCTTCTCAACCGCCTCACCGTCGCCCACCACCTGTCCTGCTTCGTCACCGGAGCCCATAGACTGCATCATTCCTGTGGAGGCCACAGCTCACCTTGTTCCAGCGATTAAAGCCGCAGCCGACCCCGTTCCTGAGCCGGAGCTTCCAATACGCTCCACAGAAGAAGCCGACACATACCTGGTTCCACCTGCGGAACCCGCGACTAGTTTCCACACTACTGAGACTGTCGCCTGTTTCTCCCCTGAACCGGAGGCCTCCTCTGCAATTACAGAGGCCTACCTGGTGACCGGGATCGAAACACCACTTCCCGCTGCTACAGAAGAAGAGGCAGGCAGCCTGGAAGTCCTGCACAACGACCCTGAGGAGAACTTTGCAGCACAGCCACCCATCGACCCAGAGGATTCCGTTCCATCATCTCCGTCAGCCGAGCAGCCCGACGTAGTCATCGAAGGAGAGATCGAGGATGGTGACGACGAGACCTACAGCCCCGCTGAGGACCTCTACACCGGGTTCGCCTGGGGAGACACCAAGAATCCTTCTGCCGGGCGATCTGGTCGGGTACACTGGTCGGGTGCCGCCGCAGCAACATCTTCTCCGGTTCCGTTAAACCGGGCTTTGCTCCAGACTGCCCACCAAGCTCGAGCCGTTCAACAACCATCACGCCGTAGTGACTGTATCCACACGCCGCACCACTCCGACGAAGAGGTACGTCGTATCCGAAGGGAGGAGTGGCACGCTCGGCTGCACGCCAACATGCAGGCCCGCGCTGAAGCCCGCCACCAATCTCCATTGCCTGATGAGTTCAGTAAAACCGGACGGGTAAGCACCTTCAACTTATCCACCGGGTGGGGATTCGTAAGGGAGGAGGGTGTGAGTACTGAAGTGTTCGTGGGGCGCCGTGATGTGGAATCGCACCTACCGCGAGGGCATCCTAACCGAGACTTATATAGAGGGGACATTGTAACCTATGAGCGATATGTATGCTGTGACGGGTGGTTCGCTATACGAGTCCGGAACACTGCCCTCCATAAGTGACTTTGTTGATTGAACTTTTCACCAAGAGACTTCTTCCTGTTTGCAAATAACACCGCGACTTGGCGGCCACAGCCTGAACTTTTACCTAAGGACAGCCGACCGCCCGCCGGGTCCGCGCAATGTGTTAACCTGTTTATTTTACCGTTTCACTTTTATGCCATATAATGTCTGGAGTAGGAGAAGGGATCTAGAACTTGACCTGAGCAGTCTAGAACTTGGAGTAGGAGCGGGGGCTCCGCACCCCGTGCAGCCCCCGGGCCGTCACCGGTCGGGTGTCAGCACCTGAGGCCTCATCAACCGGGATCGGGCATCATTACCACGGGTTCCAAAAGACTCCCGTGCCCAAAACTTCACAGCCGGTTCACTGGTAACGAAGCTGGCAGCAGTTCACCTCTGCTACGCGAACCAGAAGCGTGGAGGAGCAGCTTCACAGGAGCACCCCACCACCAGCCAACTTCCAGTCGTCTAACCAGTGGTGTACCCACTGCGGGATCCAAGGCTCCCCAAAACATCCACAACGTACAACTTGGATAGGGCATTGAAGCAGCCTCCCCGTACCCGATCTGGTATTCCTGGGCGACAATGGCAAAGCACTTAGCTAGAATGGAGGAACACTTGCGGATCTCTGAGGGACACTATCACTGCTGAGTCCACCCGGTCTACTACCCGTAACTGTATACCATGTACTGCCTGCTGGTTACAGTAAAGACCCGTTACAGAGACTTTCTGTGTCCGTGCTTCCTTATGAACTGTCCGTCCGCACTACAAGGTAACCGCAGCTGCCGCACAACATCTTAAGCAGCTCCAGCCTCTGGGGATCACCGCTCAGCCTGTGGGGAGCGTTCCATCTTGCTGCTGTCCATCCCCCGGAGGTTCCGGAGGTTCCGCAGCGTCGGTAACGATTACCGAAACTACTCATAGGTGGCGTCACGAATAAATTAAACCCCTTTAATCTGTTCCTACAAGACGTCTTCAACTTTTGATCTGCACTACAACGGGCCCCACTACCGGCAGGCGCGGCCCACCCGTGACAAGGAGGAAGGAGCTTCAGCCTGTCTAAACCGGAGTCCCGGCCACGGTGAGTCACCAGCACATCCTCCAGGTAATATATACAGCCCAGCACAGCCTCCAAATAACATATTCAGCTCCGCACAGTTTCCAATTTTATATATATTATATATATATATATATATATATATATATATATATATATATATATATATCTCCTCCAGGAAATATGCCCAGCACAGCTTCCAGGTAATAAATACAGCCCAGCATAACCTCCAGGCAATATAAGTATATATATATATATATATATATATATATATATATATATATATATACATATAGCCCCCCCATTTCATATTGTTTCTTCCCCCATATGGCCCTCCTGTTTCATACTGCTCTCCCCCATATGCAGTCCCGCTTTTCCATACTGCTTCTCCCCCCATATGAGGCCACCCTTGTTTCATACGGCTTCTCCCCCCATGTCGTGCTCCTGATTCACTCTGCTTCTCCCCCCATGTGGCCTCCCGATTCATGCTGATTTTCTCCCCCCATGTGGCCCCGCCTAAGGCTGGCTTCACACTGCAGTTTTTCCCTGATCAGGTTCGATCACGTTTGTGTGTCAAAATCTCAGAACAGGTCTCTAAATCTCAGAACAGGTATCAATCTTTCAATTATAGTTTTTCTCTGCAAGTTCCTCTCCTGGTTCCTCTCCTGGTTTTGGCACACAAACCTGATCGAACCTGATCAGGGAAAAAACTGCAGTGTAAAACCAGCCTCAATCATACTGCTTCTCCCACTATGTGTGTGGCACCCCAGAGTCCGGTTGCCACAATGGCATTGCCTCCCTCAGGGGATGATGTCATGCTTGGAAGCAAGAAGGGGTAACCACACCAGGTAAGCCCACAACATGCAACACTTTTCCTGACTCCAGACCAGAAGGGGGAGCTCTGAAATCCGGGTTCAGAGGAGCTCCCCTATAAAATCTGGCCTGGGGGTTGGTGTTAGTCAGTTCAGTTCCTAGGAGGACTATGAAGACGACCTGTGGACTGGAGCAGTGCTAAGCTCGTCCCAGGTGGAGTAGAAAGCAGAGGAACAGCAAGCATGAGGGACCTGTACGAAAGTGTTTGAGGAAGGAGAGAAGCAGGCCTGGGGAGTGGAGCCAATGATGGGGCTCACCCCAGCGCAGAGCGCCATGAACGGACACCGGAGTCCAATGTTGTGAGGGTATTCCAGGCCCAGCAGCCAAAACCGGAGGACAGGAGTTTCCAAGTTTCCCAGCAAAGCACCTGGAGGCACAGCAGCATCAGAAAGCTCAGGGCCAGTTCCCGGAGGAGTGGTACCCGGGCAGGGCCGCACCGTCCATGAGCCACTGTGAGTACAAGGTTTCAAGCGGCAAGATGAGTCAGAAGACAGGGGGCGGCACTATGACCTGCACTCAGTCAGATAATGTGCTGACTGCCGAGTCCGACATGCCCTGCTCCTGCAATACAGTGTTTGCGGTTAGTCACTCACTGTTTGCATGCTCTGGAGATAAGAACAAAAGCTGTGTGTGATCGGGATGAGAGGGGTTTAGGGAGGGGGGCTGGTTGTAAATGAATGTAGCAGAGCTGTGTATGTATGACGTATATGGAGTGGAGCCGAGTGTACGAGGTGTACAGAGTGGAGATGCGTGTGTACGAGGTGTAAGGAGTGGAGCTGTGTATGTATGAGTTGTGCGGAGCGGAGCCGTGTGTGTACAAGGTGTACAGAGCGGAGCCGTGTGTGTACAAGGTGTACAGAGCGGAGCCGTGTGTGTACAAGGTGTACAGAGCGGAGCCGTGTGTGTACAAGGTGTACAGAGCGGAGCCGTGTGTGTACAAGGTGTACAGAGCGGAGCCGTGTGTGTACAAGGTGTACAGAGCAGAGCCGCATGTGTACGAGGTGTACGGAGCGGAGCCGCGTGTGTACGAGGTGTACAGAGCAGAGCTGCATGTGTACGAGGTGTACGGAGCGGAGCCGCGTGTGTACAAGGTGTACGGAGCAGAGCCGAGTGTGTACGAAGTGTACGGAGCAGAGCCGAGTGTGTACGAGGTGTACGGAGCGGAGCCGAGTGTGTACGAGGTGTACGGAGCGGAGCCGAGTGTGTACGAGGTGTACGGAGCGGAGCCGAGTGTGTACAAGGTGTACGGAGCAGAGCCGAGTGTGTACGAGGTGTACGGAGCGGAGCCGAGTGTGTACGAGGTGTACAGAGCGGAGCCGCGTGTGTACGAGGTGTACAGAGCGGAGCCGCGTGTGTACGAGGTGTACAGAGCGGAGCCGCGTGTGTACGAGGTGTATGGAGTGAAGCCACGTGTGTACATTGCAGAACTGAGAGTGTACAAGGTGTACGGATCGGAGCTGTGCTTGTACAAGGTGAACGGAGCGGAGCTGAGAGTGTACAAGGTGTACGGAGTGGAGCTGCGCTTGTACGAGGTGTACGGAGAGGAGCTGAGAGTGTACGAGGTGTACGGAGAGGAGCAGAGTGTGTATGAGGTGTACGGAGCTGAGCTGCACAAGGTGTAAGGAGTGGAGCTGAGAGTGTACGAGATGTACGAATCGGAGCTGCGCTTGTACAAGGTGTACAGAGCGGAGCTGAGAGTGTACGAGGTGTACGGAGTGGAGCTGCGCTTGTACGAGGTGTACAGAGAAGGGCTGTATGTGTACGAGGTGTACGGAGCGGAGACCAGTGTGCAGTGTGTAAAAGGTGTACGGAGCGGAGCTGTATGTGTATGAGGTGTACGGAGCAGAGCCCAGTGTGTACAAGGTGTACGGAGCGGAACCATGTGTGTACGAGGCGTATGGAGCAGAGCCGTGTGTGCAAGGCGTTCGCAGCGGAGCCCAGTGTGTATGAAGCGGAGCTGCGTGTGTACGAAGCAGAGCCACGTATGTACTAGGTGTACAGAGTGGAGCCATATGTGTATGAGGTGTACGGAGCAGAGCCGCCTGTGTACGAGGCGTACGTGGTGTACGGAGCTGAGTGTGTACTAGGTGTACGGAGCGGAGCCATGTGTGTACCTGTGGTGGCCCTGCGAACATGCCGCTCCTATAATCCCAGCCGCCTCTGCCGGCAGCATTCTTCTCCTGAGTCCTGGCCGCCACTGTCCACCCCTCTGCAACTCAGCACGGCGGGGAACAATGATGTCATCACTTAGCGCCGCTGTGCTGAGGAGAAGAGGTATTTACTTTTTATTTTTTTAATAGTTTTTTTTAGTGAGTACATTGATAGAACACTATGTAATGTATAATATAATATAATATAATATAATATAATATAGGAGGACAATGGGGGTGCAATATACTATATGGAGAACTATTGTGGCCCATTATATTATATGGAAGACTATGGGTGTGCATTATACTATAAGGAAGGCTATAGGGGATGCATTATACTATATGGAGGACTATGAGGGTGCATTATACTATATGGAGGACTATGGGGGTCCAATATGCTGTATGAAGAGAGCTATGGGGGTGCAGTATGCTATATGGGCTTGCATTATGCTATATGGAGGACTGTGGGTCTTCATTATTCTATATGGTGGACTGTGGAGGTGCAATATGCTATATGAAGGACTGTGGGGTGCATTATACTATTTGGAGGACTGTGGGGGTGCATTAATCTATATGGAGGACTTTGGGGTGATTATTCTATATGGAGGACTGTGGGGATGCATTATTCTATATGGAGGACTGTGGGGTGCATTATACTACATGGAGGAGTGTCGGGGTGCATTATTTTATATCGAGTACTGTGGGGGTGAATTGTTGTCTATGGAGGTCTGTGGCGATGCAATATGCTATTTAGAGGACTACGGGGTGCAATATACTATATAGAGGACTGTGAGGGTGCGGTTTTCTATATTGAGGACTGTGGGGGTGCATTCTATTTTATAGAAGACTATGGGGGTGCATAGTAGGAGGAAAATTACTTTGTAAAGGCTGACATGTTGTGAGAGATGTACCTATGTGACCCAGCCAAATATTGTTTTTGTTGGGGGGTGCCCAATTAGAATGTCTGCTCTGGGGCTCCATGTTTTCTATGATGCAGGATGCATTGTCCCTCTGCTGCAGGACTGATTGGCCATAACTTAGGCTGGTTTCAGATTTGCGTTTGTGTCTGCATGCGCAGGGCATGCAAACGCAGGGCAAACGCTGTCATACTGATGTGAACGCAGCAGAGATTCTCCGCATGCGTTCACATCAGTATGGTGCCCGGCCAGCCAATCAGCGATCTAGACGGCAGTCGGGAGGCGGAGATCTGTGGCGGAGATCCTCCTCCTCCCGGCCGCCGCCGACGAAATTTCAGTGTGATCCGCAGCGTTCACCTGCGCCGCCATGCGGAGGACAGTGCGGATCCATTGAGATCCATGCATTGTTTGTGCACTCGCGGGCACTTGCTGATAAAACAAGCGCCTGTGAACGCACGAAAAATGCAACATTTTGCATTTGGAGGGTAGAGGAGGGCGCATAAATTATGCGTATCCAAATGGAACCGCTCCCATGTTAAACATAGGAACGCAGTGCGCATGCGTTTAGCTGCGTTCTGTTACGCTTGCGTTCCGAACGCAAATGTGAAACCACCCTTACACACCAGGTCCAGTACTGCCCCTCGGTACATTCAGGCATCCAGCCTTGTTTCTCCTGAGCAGTGGTTGGTCGGTGGTGCTCTTCCCCCATCCCGCTCCCACATCCTTTGCTCAACCCAATAGGAAGGACCCTGTTATTAATTACTTAAAGACAGCCCCGTGTGTGGCGCTTGTGATTAGCTAAACAATTCGGGAGTAAGTGTGGTCTGTTGGATGGAGGAGAAGCGCCATTTTACTAACTTAGTGCAGTGGCAGCTGTGAGGCACCGGCCGGGTCGGTATGCTGCGACCGGTATGTGCCTCTCTGGGTGCCGCAGGACGTACTCCATCCCAGGTATTAGATGGGATTCCTCTTCTCAGAGCAGAAGGGGTTAAGAGGACATAGGAACCCTGGGTGTGGTTCCTTGAGTCTGGAGTGTGATTCTCTCCAGTGCAGAGCCTGATTGAGGAGCTCTGAAGGAAAGTTAAAGTGGTCCTGGGAAGGGATTATCTCCGGTGGGGCTGATAGAGCCTGTCAGCGGTCGGGAGATACACCAAGCGGTGTGAAGTGTGCCGGCTGCGCTCCGGATCTGTGTTTTGGTGACTGTAACCGGACGGAGATCAATAAACCGTGAGTTGAGAACTGTCCGTGCCTCGTTCCCTGCCTCCACGACACCGCTACACCTCACATATGGTGGAGAATGCGGGCATTGCCGGCCCAGTGAGGTGTAGCCGGCACTACCGTTGCCCTCTGTTCCGGTGGGGAAGTGACTTTTCATGAGGCTAATGAGCGGCTGCTAAGTAAAAGGAGCAGCAGTCATCATTGCGGCCAGTCTCTTGCGTGGTGCCCGGCATCGCATGTCCTGGATTCGGCCGGCTACATTACAACACAAACCAGCAGCCAGCATGGAGGAGGTGCTCAAGCACCTGGTGCTGGCCCAGCAGCAGCAACAGGAAGCTCAGCAGCAGCAGGAGAGGAGGCACCAGGAGCAGATGGCCCTGTTGATCGAGGCTGTGCGGACCATACCGGGGGATCCGCCTCGAGGACCAGGTGACGACTGCAGCATCCGGAAAGCGGTAAGACAAGCGCTGCAAAAGATGACCCGGGCGATGATGTGGAGGCATTCCTGGCCGTGTTTGAGCGGGTGGCTGAACGGGAGAGACTGCCGGTCGCCCAGTGGGCCGAGGTGCTGGCGCCCTATTTGACTGGTGATCCCCAAAAGGCATACATAGACCTGTGTACTGAGGATGCCCTGGACTATGGAGCCCTGAAGGGGGAGATATTGGCCCGTACCGGGGTCAATACATATGTGAGGGCCCAACGGGTGAGCCAATGGGCCTACGAGGAAGGCAAACCCGTGCGCTCACAGGCCTATGATTTGTTGCATCTGGTTAAAAAATGGCTGCAGCCTGAAGCCCTGAGTCCGGCTCAGATGGTAGAGCGGGTGGTGGTGGATCGCTTCGTGCGTACGCTGCCCGTCCCCATACAAAAGTGGGTGGGACACAGTGACCCGGGTTCCCTAGACCAGTTGGTGAACGTGGTGGAGCGCCATGTGGCCACACAGGAACTGATCCGGGACACTGGGACAATACGGGCTACCCGCAAGGCCGCGGCCACCACACCAGACAGTAGGGACCCCCAACCCGGCCCCCGGGCGGGCGAGCACCCGGCTCAGGCTGAAAACGGGCCTCCCCATGCAGCAAAGCGGCGATCCGGACAGCCGCGGTTTGGCCCCTGGTATAGCGGGGAACCACCCCGATGTAGAAGATGCCGGGAGGTGGGACATATGATGGCGCAGTGTCCCCTCAATGGGGAACCAATGGACTGTGACTATTCCCGGAGGCGGTCCATGTTCGCCCACCTCGTCGGAAAACGGGGCTCGGTCCCCCGGGATACTGAGAATGTACTGTGCCGCGTACGGCTTAACGGTCATGAGGTGACGGCCCTACTGGACTCAGGGAGCAACGTGACCCTCGTGTGTGCCTCCTTGGTCTCCAGGACCAAATCCACCGGCCGTACGGTCAGGGTGATGAGTGTCCATGGGGATCATCGCAGGTATCCAGTGAAGCGTGTCACGTTTGCTACCCCAGACAGGCGGGTTCAACATGTGGTTGGGGTGGTAAAGGATCTCCCTTATGATGTTGTGCTGGGGAGGGATATGCCCTTGTTCCGGGTATTGTGGAACGGGTATATGGCCCTTCGGATAAAGGATAGACAGGGCCCGGAGCCCGAGGATCCCGCCCCCGGGATACCCATAGGACTTGATGTGACTAACCCCCGGGTGCAGAGCCCCGTGCGCCATCCGCGCCGACACCCCGTCTGGAACGGTGTAGCAGTGCCGCGCGCCGAACCCGTTTTCCTCGTAGGGCCCCAGGGCTCTGTCGTTGGTACCCGTCCGGGGTTGGTGGGTGCCGGGGGCCCGAACGGGTTGGTTGCTCGTGGGGTCTGGCACCGCTGGTACCCCCGGGTGCCCCTGCTTGGCTCCGCCAGTGCTCCGCGCCGTGACGTGGTCCCCTCACAGGGCCCAGGGTTATGGCCTGGTGTTCAAACCCATACGCTTGAACATAGGGGGGGAATATGTGAGGCACCGGCCGGGTCGGTATGCTGCGACCGGTATGTGCCTCTCTGGGTGCCGCAGGACGTACTCCATCCCAGGTATTAGATGGGATTCCTCTTCTCAGAGCAGAAGGGGTTAAGAGGACATAGGAACCCTGGGTGTGGTTCCTTGAGTCTGGAGTGTGATTCTCTCCAGTGCAGAGCCTGATTGAGGAGCTCTGAAGGAAAGTTAAAGTGGTCCTGGGAAGGGATTATCTCCGGTGGGGCTGATAGAGCCTGTCAGCGGTCGGGAGATACACCAAGCGGTGTGAAGTGTGCCGGCTGCGCTCCGGATCTGTGTTTTGGTGACTGTAACCGGACGGAGATCAATAAACCGTGAGTTGAGAACTGTCCGTGCCTCGTTCCCTGCCTCCACGACACCGCTACACCTCACACAGCTTGTTGATGCTCAGACTGCAGGTCATTACCTGTGGTGTGTGGATTGTGCGGCATGGTGACATGTCTGAATATTCAGTGCCAGGCAGCAGTCCAGAGTTTTGTAGGCGTGTGCCAGAGGATGGCAATCAGTGCTGCCTCCTGAGCTATAAGGATGCAGGACTGTGTCTGCCTACAGGACCACCGCTCTGACAGTCGTCATTATGTGTCTAAATGCTTGTGCCAAGCTGCCATTGCCATTAATGATCCTTGTTCTGGATTTTTCTGTGTGGTTCTTGTATGTGCATGTGATGGCGCTGACTTCTTTGTGTGGACATCTTTTTTTCTGTTTCTGTAAACTAAAATGTCCACTATTTTGCTCATTTACACAGGATAAATATAAGTCTGTATGAACCAGATTTAGTTTTATCAATTAAAAAATTGACTGGCGGGGGGGGGGGGGGCGCCGTTTTGCAGTTCGGCCCAGGCAGCAGAGAGGCTAGGTTCACCCCTGTACCCGGGAAGGGCTCAAGCTGCCTGCCATAAGGGTGAGAGACTTAAGAGCAAGAAGAGAGGGTCGCAGCTCAGCTACAGGCAGCCAGGACCAGCAAGGAGTAGCGCAGTAGGAGAGAAATCAGAACTTACCAAGTGAGGAGAACCACAACTTGCTTCAAGACCACTCTGATTCCCAACATCTCTTGTGGACGGTACCCTGGAATAAACCTGCTACCACCAGTAAAGGTAACAGAGACTATGAACTGTGTGTCTGTCGGTTATTCCGCGCCCTCAGTCCTGCACCCCAATGGCCTACCACTGCCATAGACTTTACCAGTTGCCCTGGGGAACCGCTCCACCCGTGGGGAGCAACACCACATTAGCTGCAATCCCATCATCCCCAGGGATCCCGCACTGCATCATTGGCCGCAATAACCGAACACCATGGGTGGCGTCATGACAACCATCCCCATTAGCAAATTCCCCAAACTTTTACGTTGACACCCAGGGTCACAGAGCCGGGTCTCGACCCCTGTGACTCCCGGAAGCATCAAAGCCTGGGTCCAAGTACCTCACGGCCCTGGGGCGCATCATATGCCCCAACCGATTCATACTGCTTCTCCCCCCATGTAGACCCTCCTGTTTCAAACTGCTCCTCCCCCCACCCATGTGTGGCCCCCGTTC
>JARQOC010000005.1:283985796-283996732 GCA_033576535.1 Allobates femoralis
TGACACTGAATTTTTTTTATCATGTGTTAAAGATGTGCAAAAATAGAGAGATAAATAGACAGACAGATAGCTAATTGATAGATGGCTGTATAGATATTAAAGATATTATCCAAATAAATAAATAATTACATTAAAAAAAATAAGATGAGGTCAGCCCCATTTTTCATAACCAGCAAAGGTAAAGCAGACAACAGCAGACTGGGAAGATCTATCATTGTTAGGCTCTTCCCAGTATGAAGTAGAACTTACTGAGTGTGTTGGGGAACACTCAGCCGCACAAGTAAAGCACGGGGCAATGTTTTCTATACAAGCATGTCCAGACAGTTTTTTAAAGACATCATAACACCGACTCTAGTTCAGTCCACCGCAATGCCTTGGTAGGAATAGTATACACACAGTCCAGGACCTTTCAATGGCAGCTACGCCCACCAGGCTTCAGATACATCCCTCAGCAAGGTAACAACATCAATGACCATATCAATCATACAAATCTGCGCTGCGAAACGCAGCGTCTGTAGTTTGGGGTTCTGATCTGGCACAAATCCCTAGTCATATTAAAAAGCTTGTTAGAAAGCGATTATGACTTTCAGAAGCTACTTAAAGGTGGCGCTGGA
Organism: Allobates femoralis; assembly: GCA_033576535.1. Lineage (NCBI taxonomy): Eukaryota > Metazoa > Chordata > Amphibia > Anura > Aromobatidae > Allobates > Allobates femoralis. The sequence continues at coordinate 283,986,411 of JARQOC010000005.1, forward strand.
GTTCATCCACTTCCTTACTGAAGTGCAAATTTGTATAAAATTCCTGGTACTATAAGTCCCAGTGACTCACCATAGCCGGGGTGTGCACGTCTCGGGCTGTCGCTGCTCCCTGTCACGGTACCGCGCCCGAGGTTGTGTGGGCCCGGTGGTCCAGATCAATAAAGTTGGCCGAACAGATAAGGGGTTAATTCTTGTCGTGACGCCACCTGCGGGAATTCCGGTGATTTCACCGGCGCTGCTTGGGCCTCCGGGGATGTGATGCAGCAAGATGGGACGCTCCCCACAGGACGAGCGGGAGTCCCCGAAGCCAGGAGCTGCACAAGATGTTGTGAGGCAGCTCAGTTACTTTTAGTACACGGAGTTAGACAGTTCTGAAAAAGGCACAAACACTGATAGTCTCTGTAACGGGTATTTTACTGTATCCAGCAGATGATGCATGGTATACAAGTAACAGGTAACGGACTGTGTGGACTTAGCAATGACCGGTGTGGTTTCAGAGCTCCGTGGTGTTCCTCCATTCTAAACCTGTTCTGGGTGAGTTGCCGATGTGCCAAGTTCGGGTACAAGGGGCTACTTCAATTTCCCTGCCGGTGTGTACGTTCCGGTATGAGGGGAGCCTGAGTCCTTTTGGTGGGTACTCCGCTGGAAAGACGACTCTGTTTGCGGCGGCGGTGGGGGACTCCTGTAGAGCGGTCCCTCCACTCCTGGTTTGCATAGCAGTGATAAACGACTTGCTAGCTTCGGAAGCAGTGATCCGGTTGTAGATGGGCGCGGGTGTATTTTGACCCATGGATATTCGCCCAGAGTCCGGTTGTTAAGCACCGAGCAGTGGCGCCAACCGGTAGGTGGTCTAGGGGCTGCACGGGACTGTGCAGAGCCCCCTCTCCTTCCGACCACTCTCCTTCCTCCTTCTTCTCCTCTCATACACTACTCCTACACTCCGCCCACCAGGACCTTATTGGCCCTCTATGCTAGTGATGCATGTAGGGTATGAAGCTCTGAGTTTTAACCATGTCATTGCTTAGTCAGAGAATATTGCATCTTCAGTCAGGGATGCAATACCCTCCTGTGACGCACTCGTTGCAGGGCGCCACACCAGCAAACTATCTGATTCCACATCGCATCAGATCTCCGTCTGTGTGACCATACTGGTCATATACCAGCCTAAATATACTCGCTCCACAAGTGGTGTATCCAGGGGCGTAACTACAATAGGTGCAGGGGTTGTGATCGCACCCAGGCCCTGCAGCCTAGTGGGGTCCCAGAAGTCCCTTTGGCCTATAGAAAAAGACTAATACTAATAAAGATTTGCAATAATTGTGAAAACTCCATCGGGGCCCCTGGGCCTGAAGTACGCCACTGGGTGTATCATATTAGATATATCAGTTCTGGTACTTTGCCTCAGCTCTTCAGATTTTGCCTGGTACAGTGGAAATCAGGGTAATAGTTTTTGGGGGTTCATGTCAGTTGTGTAGTGCCAACTGACATCAAGCCCTGGCTTTAGTAATGGAGAGGTGTGTATCAGACACCCACTGGTAACCCAGTAATAAATAAAAAAAAGACACACACACAAAAAAATAATATATTTCTTTAGTTCCTGCTCTAGATTATGTTGGATCAACTGTGATTTTCATTTTGTTATTGAATAAAGTGTGGATCAAGGGTGAGTGTCTTGTTTTATTTCTCTGTGTCTGTATTTTTTTTCAGATATCCTTTTGTGGACTATGGCGGATTCCAGGGACTACGGTGGAGCTACATTTTTTTTGCTTTTCTTTTTATAATATAATGATAAACGAAGGAAAGTTTCGGAGAGTATTTATTGAAATACACTACACAACTGAGATCAACCCCAGAAACTATTATCCCCGATTGCCACTGCACCAAGGCAATTAGGAAAAGCTGAAGTGAAGAGATAGAAATAGCACATTTTATGCATGCGGCACCTCTGGGATGGCAGCGGTTGGTATTTTTAGATTGGGAAGAGCCCAATAATCATGGACCTTTCCAGCCTGGTACGGTATTAACCAGCCTTCTGCTGTCTGCTTTACTTTTACTGGTTATCAAAAATGGGGAAGGACCCCATGTTATTGTTTATTTTTTTCATTTACTTATTTATTTGAATGGTTAATAGATATGAACGCTATCTAGCTATCTACCATATCTATGTATCTATTATTTTTCTGTTTATGTATTCTATGTACCTCTTTGCACCTTTTTAACACATAACAAACATTAATTTCAGTGTCATGCATGTTATTCTGGCACGTTTCACATGCATGTCATCCGTGTGCTATACATATTTCATCCGTGCTGGCGGTAAAAAAACGGACATATGTGGATCACACAGACATGCATGACAGTCCATGTGAAGATTGCCATTGATTTTAATTAGTATGCATGTGAACGTGTCTACATGTGAAGACACATACCACGTACTAGAATCACAAATGTATGAAGAGTGCTTAAACCTTTGATCCAAGAACCAAGTTTTCCAATTGAACAACTTCCTTGGGCCACAATAAAACTTGAAAGAGACTGTGTCATCAGAAAATTATTTTTTGTTTAAATTAGATTTTTATGTTACATGTACACTGCTCAAAAAAGGGAATACTAATATACCACATCCTAGATCTCAGGATGAAATATTTCAGTGTGGCGCAACACTACATAGGTGCCACAAAAGGGGTACTGCACCCAGAAAAGCGGTGTAGTACTGTACTGCAATTGGGACAATGGTCACAAGATGGAGACCTAGAGCTGCACCCACGCACACTAGGGATATTGGTGGGAGGAACCCAGGGAGGGTCTTAGCGACCTCTAGAGGGAACCGGAGAGCTCAGTCAGTCAGTCGGTCAGATAGTCAGGAGTGAGTGAGGAGAAGTTGGAGGAAGGAACAGGCAGCCAGCCTGTAGGAAGCCAAGAGGGCTATCTCGGCTGAGAGGTCCTGAAAGACACAGATCCCAAACAGAGTAAAGAAAGCAAGGAAGCTCAGGATTGGCAGAGTGAACTTGAGTGGAGAAGTGAGCAACGGATAGTTTGCCCCATAGGAAGAAACTCTGATACCGGAGCCCGCATCTGTGAGTACTCTAAGTCTCACGGCCACTGCGGCATTCACTAGATGGTTAACCCGACGGGTACAAAAGGGAGGGAGACAGAAGCTAGAAGCAACAGAAGGCCACATCATCTACAAGAGATTAGGCTTCACACTGGGAACAGAATAGGAGGAAAAGAAAGGAACTTAAAGGAAGGTTCCATCTTCAACCAGAAATCCCAATTGCAGCCAGGCGCATTCGCCATTATACCATCTAATGAACTGTTGAACTGTAAGCTGAAAGAAAGAACTGTTCAAGTAAAAGTTACCCGGTGAAGTGAAGCTTTGACTCTGCTGCATCCTTTCAAACATAAACTGTTTTATTACAGCATTCCTGCCCCGGTGGTCCCGTCCTGCCTGCGGGGACGATTCCATCTAAGCCGCCATACCATCAACCACCGGAGGACTGGAGCAGCGCTGGTGAACATCACCAGACTCAGCAGGTGTCGTCACGACAAGACAAACTGTAAATAATCCCCTGAAAATAGTGCCCCCCATTTTTCAGTTGACCCCCAGGGCCACGGCCTCGGGATGGCCACCCGTAACTTCCCAGACTGAGAGAGTCCCAAGAGCCGAGTACCCCACAGCCCTAAGGGCGCGTCATCAGTCTCAAATCTATATTCATTTCATAGTGGAGTGCATTGAGAACAATAAAACATAAAAATGATCAATGTAAATGTCGGGCCCCACGGGACTGGGGTACTCGGTACTGGACCGGACGGTGATGGGGATGTCACAGGTGGCTTGGTCCGGACCGTGTCCCTGGCTCGGCAAATAAAGGGAATATTTACAAGGGAGATTGTCACGGGTGACGCCACCCACTTGGTGCGGCCAGCTATGGGGCCGCGGCTGCTGCAGAACCTCCGGGGGTGATGGAATGGCAGCGGGGATGGTATAGTTCCAGTGGGGAGAACTGTATCCCCCGGGGCAGTAAGGGTTAAGTCTCTGGTGCAGGTTGTAACACACTTACTTTGCAGGCTGCAGGGATCTCTCCTCCTGGCTGCTGCTGACAGGCTGGACCTGTAGGGAGGAATGGTCTGCAGATGGAAGCAGGCAAGAGAGGCAATTCAGGGTTTCCAAAGCTTTACTCTTAGTTGTTCTCTTTCAGCAGGTTTACAAGTCATTTGCAGTTGTTACACAGTTCAAGTACACGGGTTCCTTCTACTCCTGCAGCCAGGCCTCTCTCTCTCCCTGTGACCCCTCACACAGTCTGTAAATGTCCCTTTCCGGGCTTTTGCATTCTCTTTCTCGGTGTTGTGCGACACTGGACAGTATGGTGGTGACTCGGGCTTCTGTGAGTCCTAGTACGTCACTGAGCTGCCTGTCCTTTGGGCTAGAGATCTCAATCTGGAACTCAGACCCCTCGTCGTGTTATCTGGGGATACCGGGTAAACTACGGTCCCCTTTAGAGCCGACACTCTACTTTAGCCCAGCCTCCAGTAGTCCACAGCATTAGACTACCAGGCTCCTTCTCCCTGTTCCTTCTGGTGTTCTAGGAGGGCTTCTCCACCTGCAGTGAGTGGCTTCAGCTGCTGTCTAGGGCACGGGTACACCGTCCCTCTCGGTTCTGTCACACTCCTGGTGGTTTCAGCGTCGGACCGGCTTTCCCCCCCATCTGGCTCGCACTGGCTCAGTACGGGTCTGCACTCCTCGGCCTTACACTTCCAGAGAGCGTGATGTCTTCAGTCTTTACATCTCAGCACACTGTGGCTACTACCTTCCTTCACTCCTCCCCTCACTATATACTGTCAGTCACCTGACCTTCTGGTGTGCCCACCCACTCCTCTCATCCACCACCCCTCTGATCTCATATAGTCTCTAATCTTCAGGGCTGGATGTAACCTCTCTGACACGTGGGTTGTGTGGGCTGTGAGGGTGTTAGTGTTTAACAATGTCCTACTGCCTGGCTGCAGTTCCTTTGTGGCCTCCTGGACGCAGGGCGCCACATAAATAAAAATTATTATCCCATGGAGGTCTGGATTTGGAAAGATACTCAAAACAAAGTGGAAAATCAAATTACAGGCTGATTCAACTTCAGTGGAAATGTCTCAAGACAAGAAAATGAGGCTCAGTAGTGTGTTTGGCCTCCACATGCCTGTATGACCTCCCTACAACACCTGAGCATGCTCCTGATGAGGTGGCAGATGTTCTCCTGAGGGATCTCCTCCCAGACCTAGATTAAAGCATCAGTCAACTCCCAGACAGTCTGTGTTGCTATGTGGCATTCATGAATGGATTGAGACATGATGTTCCAGATGTGCGGGATTGGATTCAGGTCTGAAGAATGAGCAGGCCAGTCCATAGCATCATTGCCTTCATCATGAAGGAATTGCTGACACAATTCAGCTACATGAGGTCTTGCATTCTCATGCATCAGAAGGAACCCAGGGCCCACTGCACCTTCATATCGTCTCCCAATGGGTCTGTGGATCTCATCCCGGTACCTAATGACAATTAGGATACATTTGGCTAGCACATGGAAGGCTGCACAGCCCTCCAAAGAAATGCCTCCCCACAGTATTACTGAACCACTGACAAACCGGTCATACTGGAGGACGTTGTAGGCTGTCATCTCCAGATTCTGTCATCCATGAAGAGCACAGGATGCCAATGTCAAATCTGCCAATCTTGGTGTACACTGGCAAATCTCCTTGCACAAAGCTGGACTGTAAGCACCGCACCCACTTGTGGAAGTCAGGCCCTCATACCACACTCATGGAATCATTTTCTGACAGTTTGAGCAGACGTGGATATTAGTGGCCTGCGGAGGTCATTTTGCTGGGCTCTTGCACTGCTCCTCCTGTTGCACTTTGCACAATGGAGGAGGTAGCGGTCCTGCTGCTGGGTTCTTGCCCTCCTACTGCCCCCCCATGGTGTACTGGCCTGTCTCCTAGTATCTGCTCCATGCTCTGGACACTGTGCTGACAGCCACAGCTAACCTTCTTGCCACAGCTCGCATTGACGTGCCAACCTGAATGAGCTGCACTACCTGAGCAACTTCTGTGGGCTGTAGACCTCCTCATGCTACCTCTAGGGGTGAGAGCAATGCAAAACGCAAAAGTGACCAAAAACAACAGCCAAAAAGGATGAGAACAGAGAAATGGTCTGTGGTCACCACCTGCAGAACCGCTCCTTTTATAAGGGGTGTACTTTGCCTATAATTCTACCTGTTATTTGTTCCTTTTGCACAGCAGCAAAAGAAATTGTCAGCGTTGCTTCATAACTAGGCAGGTTGATTTCACTGAAGTGTGACTGATTTGGAGCTTTTGAGCAGTGCATTTTTTAGTTATAGTTTACTTTTTATATTATGATCTTTATTTAAAGAGGACCTGTCACCAAAGCAGGCATGGTGATCTAATTACAGCACTGGATACAGCATGTCTGCAGCATCCAGACAAGGGGTCCATAAGCACTTGAGCAGCCCTGTACCCCGAGATAATACACTTAGAAAACTTACATGCTCCAGCCACTAAGGAGGTGGCTAGGGGCTGCAGCCAAGGGCAGGTTCACACCCCCTGTATGTATATCTGCCCCCGCTGCCAATCATTCTCTCCCTCTGCAGCATTTAAACTGAGTTTTTTTTTTCTCTCTCAGAAAGTCCGTTAGCCCCGCCCCCTGAGGGGCGGAGCTACACGGGAGAGAAAAAAAATTTCAGTTTAAATGCTGCAGACAGGGAGAGAATGATTGGCAGCGGTGGCAGATTACACAGGCAGGGGTGTGAACCTGCCCTTGGCTGCAGCCCCTAGCCACCTCCTTAGTGGCTGTAGCATGTAAGTTTTCTAAGTGTATTATCTCGGGGTACAGGGCTGCTCAAGTGCTTATGGACCCCTTGTCTGGATGCTGCAGACATGCTGCATCCAGTGCTGTAATTAGATCACCATGCCTGCTTTGGTGACAGGTCCTCTTTAAATAAATAAATAATAGATTTAGTAGTCTTGCAGTTTACATATTGGCCACTTGGTCTGGCTGCGTTCACACGTCGCGTATTTTGGTGCTTATTTTTACGTGCGCGTTTTCATAGGGAAAATCGCGCATAAAAATATACGCGTAAAACAACTTGAAATACGCATTGTCTGAATGGCATACAAATGCGTATTTCCAGCTCTTCATAAAGGGGCCTATGGAAGAAACACACGTAAAAAAAGCAAAGAATTGACATGTTCATTCTTTTTACGCGCACGTTTTTTGCCCCAAAAGCGCTGCGTAAAATTACGCAACGTCTGAATGGCAAAAGTGAATGTCCATTCACTATGCTGGGAAACGCCGATGCAGATGCGCTTTTGGGGAAAAAAGAGTTAATAAAAATACACAACAAATACGCAGCATGTGAACGGGGTCTAAAGCTGTGTATTTTTGCGCACTTTTTTGTGCGCTTATCAAAATGCGCAATAAGCCTCTTTTTATTTTTAAACCAATAGTTTTTTATTGAGGTTTAAGGGAATAATACATAGGGAACAAATCAAGGAAAAACAAACCTTGAAAACAGTATTTCAGGGGGAGGAGAGAAAGGGGAAAGGTAAGAAGTTCAGCATCCATAAAGCAGAGTTATAATGAGCAATGTTCATAAGTAACATAAAAATGCATACATAACCAGCAACAAGTGTCTGGTTAAATTATGGAGGTAGAATAATCGTGTTATGTGGCTAAGAGACCCAAGGGTCCCACCAGTTTAAGAGCTTTGTCCTATGTTTTAAATCATGTGCTAGCATTACCTCATAAGAGAAGTGCTGATTCAGTCGGTACAGCACCTCGGTTACCGTAGGGGTTATAGGAGATCTCCAGTAGGAGGCAACAGTGAGGCGAGCTGCAATCAAGACATTGGTAATAATTGGTCTGAGAATGGAAGGATATGTGTCTAAATCCAATCCCAACAATGCCAATGGGGGTTACAATGAAAGAGGGAGTCCCGTTAGTGAGGAGAGGAAGGTCTCTACTCCCTGCCAAAACTGACGTATACTTGGACAGGTCCACCACATGTGAGATTCTGTGCCTGGGACTGAGCAACCCTTCCAGCAGTGAGGCGAAGCAGGAGAGGTTTGCCCTCGAAATTTAGAAATACGAACCGGGGTGAGATATCAGTTCAGCATTAATTTTTTGGACTGCTCCAGGTGGTTTATACAGGAGGTATAGTGTGTTGCGTGGGCTGAGGCAGCATGCCATTGCTGGAGTGATGCTGAAAATGTAAATCTGGATTCCCACTTCAGCATGTAAGGGAGTTTAGCCTGAGATCTATGAGAGAGCAATTCCTTATAGATAACTGACACTCCTCGACGCGACGTGAATGGCCGCTCTGTTTAAAAAAGGTCTGTAGGGAGAGGCTGAATGTCGATAGTCGATAGGTCACAGACTGGGATGGGAATGGAAAAAGAAAGTGTCGGAGTCTAATATATGTAAAAAGGGCAGACATCGGTAAGGAGTATCTGGATACTAGGGAATTAAAGGGTCTCACCAGTCCTTCGTCTAAAATGTCTCGCAATAGAATAGCTCCTCCTGCTCTCTAAGTGTGGCACCCTGGCACCTTGTTGGGCACCACAGAAATCCTTAGAGCATGAATGGAGTTAACAGCAAAGCAATACTCACAAGCACCTAACAAACACCACAACACCTTAGTACACCTGGTTTCACCCCGAGCCTCTAGGGGGAGCTCCACTGGTCACTTTGAGCCAGTTCCCCCTATAAATAGAGTCTTGGAGGGAGAAACTTCAGAGTGTGCAGTCACTTCAGAACTGTGAAGAGTGTGTGCAGTCGCTACAAGAGCTGCCAGCCTGTGTGAAACCTCCATCCTATGAGGGGCACACTAGGCCCAAACAGCCAGTTAGCAAGTGAGGAAATCCCTGCAAATTGGGATAAGAGGAAGAAGGAGAACACCTCTCAAGGAACACAGAGTTATTCTAACTCTTTCCTTACTAACTGGTTACTGAAACCGAAGCTGTGAGAGCTACCAGCCACCACAGAGAACCAGCCCGTCTAACAGGAGGTTTAGCCACCTGTTCCACCTGAAGCACCTACCTACGAGAGCCCAGGGAAGAGTACTGATCCTGCTCAGACCCTTTTACAGTGCCCTCAGTGCTGATACCCAGGTGAAACAAGTTCCATTGAACACACTGCCCGGTCCGGCTAGATTCCATATCCACCCGACCTTAGAGAGAGAAATAGAGAAAGGAAGCCTACTACAACTGCTTGCTCTGAACCTCCAGGATTGCTAACTTCACTAACCTGGTCTGGCGTACCTGAAAACCACCAGTAAAAGGTACTTAAAAGACTTTGGCGTGTCTGTGTCTGACTCCTGGGCCGCAGCAGTACTACCGCAGCTGCCTCACAACATCTTGCGCAGCTCCCGTCTCCGGGGACTCCCGCTCATCCTGTGGGGAGCGTTTCATCTTGCTGCCTAACATCCCCCGGAGGCCTAGCAGCGTCGATACAGTTACCGAACACCCGCAGGTGGCGTCACGAAGACAATTTAACCTCTACTGTTCAGCTATCCTCCCTATTGATCTGGATCACCAGGCCTCACAGCCGCAGGCACGGTTCCGTGACAAGAGGAGAGTCAACGCCTGCGACGTGAACACCCCGGTCACGATGAGTCACAAGCAGTGAAATGGAAGGTGTAATTTAGCAAGTTTAGACCAGGACCCTAAAATCGACCTCAAGGAGAGTAATGAACCAGGAAGGGAGTGGATTTAAGAAGGGACATTTCAAGCAAGAGTCTGGTAGATCTGCGAGGGGCGAACCAAGTTTCAATTTGTAGCCATAAGGAAGGGGGGGATTGCACCCACCAAATCTTGGCTATGTCCAATGAGATTGCTGAGTAATAGGCAGCATTATCAGGAATCCCAATTCCACCTGAGCCATATGGAAGGGTCAGAGTGGACATCGCTACCCTATGAGACTTGCCGCTCCAGACAAACCAAGCCAGGATCGCTTGGAATGAGTTAAGATACTTACAAGGGAACAGGATGGGAATGCATCTAAAAAGCTATAGGATTTTAAAGAGAATCATCATTTTGACTGATTGTATTTTAGCCATCCAAGATAATTGTAGGGAGGAGTAATGGGTAAGAGTGGTCCTAAGACTCAAGAGTAGAGCCTCGCAGTTAATTTTAACAATCTGTCTGGGTTGGGTAATATGGATCCCTAAATATCGAAAGCCCTCAAGGGCCCACAAGAGGGGAAATTAGGTGCGAATGAGTAGTTGGGATGCCGAAGGTATATTAACCGGGAGAATGGAGGA
>JARQOC010000005.1:283996832-284034560 GCA_033576535.1 Allobates femoralis
GTTAAGAGGAGCATTAAAGTCACCTGCGATCAATTTGTGCCCTTGAAAGGAGGGGGTAAGATCCTCTAAAGGTACCTTTACACACCGCAACTATCACCGGCGATCGGAGGCAACTGAACGTGCGCGTGCACATTTTGACGGTTGCTACCGAACGCCGATGCCGCATGTACACGCCGCAATTGCGCCCTCAACCTAAGGGAACGTGGCTCCCCGGAAGTTGCCACAGAACCTGTGGGAAATATCCAGTTGCCTCCCGACGCCGCTTCACACGCCGCAATCCCCAAAGGAATGTGGGCGTACATGTTCAGCGCCGCAAGAACATAGGCGTGACAGAGTTGTGTATTCCGCACCCCAAACACGATGATTAGACAACGCAATAGCGTCATGATTGGCCAGCCTGTGCAGGAAGACTGGCTAATACATGACACCATTGCAATTGTGCAGTGTGAATGGACAGCTCTTCAAATATGGCGCCCTGTGAAGGGACAGCCAATGGAACCAAAGTAGCCCCCACCAATCATCGCTGATGGGGCGCGGAATCCAGCATGCTGTGGCACGCCTCTGGGAAATCACTAGGCGACGCAGATTCCATCCCTATTGCCAGCTCACACGCCAAAATCAGGGCAATTCACCTTCAGGTTGCCTCTGGTTTTTGAACAATGCTCTGAAACCGCAACCGGAAGCAACTTCGAAAATCACCATCACTTTCCCCAATTACACGCCGCAATTTCGTAGCAATTTCAAGGCAACTGTGGCGGAAATCACGATTGCCTCTCAGTTGCTACACCGTAGTTGCGACGTGTAGAGGTACCTTAAGAGCTTTCTAGTAAAACGGGATTGTATAGTATTAGGTGCATAGACCAATAGTAGGGAGTAAAGGGTATCATTTAGACGGCATATCACTAATACATATCTGCCCTCAGGGTCAGATATCAGATTAACCAGTTCAAATGAGATTGTAGAATGTATAAATATAGCGACCCCTTCTATTTTACTGGAGGCGTTGGCAAAGTACTGGTGGGGTAGAATTGTGACGCCAGTCTATAATTGTCCCCTTCTAATAAATGAGTTTCCTGCAGCAAAACGATATCAGAGCAAGACTTCTTGAGGTGACCCCAGAAAAGTGTTTGCTTCCATGGCGAATTTAGGCCATTTACATTCATAGCTAATACCGACACATGCATATTGAAAGAACAAAGATAATCTCATACATATTGCTCATGAAATAGGAACAATTACAAGTGGTGCTAACCTGCAGGGAAGGGAAAGAATGGAGGAAGGGAAAGCGAATGTTAAATTCAAAGGCTTTAACGCCTAACTGAGTCATAACGTACAGTAGGCACAGTGTTAGCTCCCAAACATCCAAATATTACAAAGTTATTCAATTTTGTATAATCCTGAGGAAGTGAGAAGTTCTCACGAAACGCGTAGAATAGTAAAGAACAGTTTGGATAATATTTGGATCACCTATTGTCTGGAGGCAGCGCACGAAAAAATCCCTTTCTTTTACTTTGGAGATTATCATTTTTACTGGGAGGTGCAGCAGCCGCATACACATTTAAGGTGTTGTGACTGGGCACAACCCAAAAAGGTGAGCACAACACACACCTATTTGACTATCAGTCACACAGTTGAGACCATATTTTGCACTATTTCTCCCCCCTTTAGTGTATAGTAGAAGCTCCCAAACAGGGAACTCAAAAATTCCAAAAAAAAAAGGAAAAGAAGGAATACCCAAGAAAATAGTAGGGTTCAAGAGCGTATAAAAAAAAAAGAAAAAAAGGACGCTCACCGGGCAATATTCCCAGAGTAGAGAAGGCAAGCAAGAGAGGGAAGCAGAGAGGGGGAGGACATAGAACTTAAGAGAGCAGGGAAGAAGTGTAAACAAGAGCAGAAAGAGCACGAGCAAAAGAGTGAGAAGTAGCAGGGAAAGAGAGAGGAGAGAGGAGGAAGTAAAGCAAGAAAAAAGAGTCAGAGAAGTTGCCTGGGAAAGAAATAGAAAGTCCAGGAAAGGTAATGCAAACCAACAATCAGTCATAGATACTTGTTCAGGCTACATCCCAGTCCCAGCCGATCTTCTGTCCTCAGGGTTTCTCCGAGTTCATAGGAGGATTGTCCAGCTGGGCAGACGAGGGTCTAGACTCTGGAGAAAATAGTCCCCATTTCACTAGTAATTTCTCGGCCTGCGGGGGTGCAAAGCAGACAAAAGAGGTCTCATTTTTCCGAAGAATCAGTTTGGTAGGGTGGCCCCATCTGTAATTATTTTCTTTGGCACGTAGGACGGTGGTGTAAGGTCTCAATGCCCGACGGAGAGTCACGGTGCCCGGAGAGAGATCAGGAAATACTTCAATTCCCACAAATCGATCTGATAGGGAAGGATTGTTTCTTAAGGCTTGGAGGAAAGCATCTTTAGTTTCGAAGAAATGCACCCTAGTCAGGACGTCTCGAGGTAGATCAGAACGAAGAGTCGAAGGTTTAGGAACGCGGTGAATACGATCAATTTTTAAGTCTCTTCTATCTAGTTCAGGGAGTAGTTCAGCCATGAAGTCCTGTAAAAGGGCACGGAGGTCAGATGGTAGAATAGACTCCGCAACCCCCTGCAATCTAACATTGTTACGTCGGTGACGATCCTCCAGGTCACAATTCTTAGTCTGAACTTTCTCCATTGTTTGCTGCAGGAGCTCGTGCTCATCTAGTAAAGTATTGTGAGAGGTAATGAGCTCCGCCATTTTGGACTCAAGACGGTCTGTGAGAGCCCCCAACTCAGCTACTTCCCCCTTCAGCTCAGAAACCACAGCTCTCACATCTTCTTTCAGGGAAGCCCGGAGATCAGCAAAAAGTTCTCTCATATGTGCATGAGTGACAGGGCCCTCCGCCTTAACCAGGCACGCATCTGCATCCTGGCTATGTACCTCCTGGCGGGAAGCATGAGCTGCGCGTGGTGAGGGGGGCGCCATATTAGTGTGAGACTCAGAGGCTGCCTGGCCCGGGGGAAAGAAGTCAGATACTTGTTTGGGGAGCTGGGGCTGCGCAGGTTTTACTTCCCCATCGATGGAGCGGTGTCTCAGGCTGAAGTTGGGCGAGCTGCAGGGGCTGAAGCACTGGTAAGGAAGTCAGTAAAGCCGCTTTGCTGCCCTGGGATCCGGGAACTCCTGGATTAGGCAGCCATCGCCATGAGCAGCCAGGCCACGCCCCCCGCAATGTGCCTTTTGTGTGCCAGCAAAGAGAATGGGAAATTCACATTGCCGTACAGACTTGTCGTAAAAATATGCTGCGCTTTTATAGGAAAAAGCGCCTGCGTAGAAAGAATGACCATGTCAATTCTTTAAGCAGCAGCGCCGGCGCTTTTTCCTATAAGGGTGGGCGCTGCTGCATCTGATGTCACAAAGGGGGAGGAAGAATCCTGCTTCCTCCTCCCCTCTGTGACATATGTGACTTGTCACATTTGATTTCGCAGTATATTAATATACAGTGCAAAATCAAAGTTAAATAACGGCAAATGTATGAAAAATAATAAAAGAGTTAAATACTTACCCTCCGATGGGTGTTCGGGAGCCGGGAGCCGCCGCAGGAATTGACCTGCTAGGACCTGTCATGATGTCAGAGTGACGTTCCGGACGCTGATTGGCTGCTCGCGGTCATGTGATATGTGTCACATGAACGCGAGTGGCCAATCAGCACCCGTGATGTCCTCTGACATCACGGCAGGCCCTGGCAGGACGATACGTCGCCTTGCCTCTGTACCGGAGACCGCGAAAAGGCGTCGGAAAGGGTAAGTATTCATTCTTTTTTATTTTTCATACATTTGCCTTTATTTAATTTTGATTTTGCAGTGTATATTAATGCACTGCGAAATTAAGTGGGGGCTGTCACCCATGTCACAGAGGGGAGGAGGAATCAGGATTCTTCCTCCCTTCTGTGACATGACCTGCGCTTATGGGCAGAAGAAAGTGCAGTGTGTGAAAGCAACGGCGTATTTGGTTGCAACTTTTTGCGTGGCCGATAATCGAGGCAAAAAGCGCGCAAAAAAGCGCAACAAACTTTGCAAATGCAAATGTGTGAACATAGCCTTAGTTTTCAAAAGGCTCCATATTATCATATAGGCAAGACTACAATGACAGCTAATACAGAACCTCTATACACAGGATCCACCAATCACAATAGGTGATTTCACAGCTGACCCTGCCCTTCTCATTACAATGACTTTTGCAAACACTGATTTGACATTTCAATATAAAAGATAAGGTCTGTGTGCGACCATGGTATATGTGTTATTTCCTGAAACAACAGTTAAAGTATTAAAAAGGTAAGTTCTTATTTGTAACCACCTCATGACCAAATGCGTAATAGTATCCCCTTGGCTGCCTCTCTCTTACTGATGCGAGCTCACGCGCTGAGCTCACATCATTCCCTGTACATGTCAGCTGTACATGTCAGCGATCCAGTCAGTGCTGTTAACCCTTTCGATCGCTCTGTCAATCACTGACAGTGTGATCCGAAGCACTTCGATGGGGATTGAGCTATTCCTCGCCTGCATCAGAGGTCTCATGATGAAATCACGGGATCTCAATGTGTTTCCATGACAGCCCAGGGTCCTGTGAGGACCCCAGATGCTGTCATGACTCCAGTGGACGCCTGGCGAGTGCCTGCATCCACAGAAAGTGATTATTTCTCCTGTTCACACATGTGCATCAACACGTCTTTGAACAGGAGAAGCGAATGCACTGTATAGTGCTGAGGCGCCCAAGTGGCTGTGTAAAATAAAGTTAAAACAAAAAAAAAGTTTTTAAAAACCTGAAAAAAAAAACCAAAAGTTCAAAGCACCCCACTTTTGCTCCATTGAAACTAAAACTATTTAAAAAAAATACACATATTTGATATTGCCATGTTCAGAAATGCCTGATCTATCAAAATATAAAATCAATTAATCAAATCTGTACACTGCACAATGGAAAAAAAAATTTAAAGGCAAACATACATTTTTTTAGACCCCACAACAATTGCAAGGTGTTCAAAACAGTGCATCCTCCTAAAAATTAGAAATGAAAAATATATTATTTTAATTGAATTTTAATTATATAATTTATAATTATAAAATTATGTCAGCTCACCCTTCTGTGTGAAGTCCTTCTGGGTCCAAAGTGAGGCAGAGAACTGTGCAACCCTGGAAAGGGGCTAATGCATACAAGAAGCTGGAATGGAGTCCCTCAAGTAGAATCCCAGGGGTATCCAGAGCCTGCTTCAAATGCCGTTGGGCTCTAAAGTTCCACGACTAAGGCTTTATCCGCTACAATGCGTCGAATTGGGCATCTCTGCCCCTGTGGTTCAAATGCTACTCAAATTGACTTGTTTTAAAGTTGTTAATAATGACTGAAACATTTTTAATATAATTCCTCTGAACACTGAAAATCTTATTTATTCATATACCCAAAAAGGGTATCATTAGAAACGCTACGAGTTGTGGAAAATGGCACCAAACGTGCAATTCTTTCCTTTAGGAAAGGATAGACCTACAGGGCTGTGAAGTCTAGATTGCAGGTAGGGAGAAAGACAAGAGAGGGCACAGATCTGAGTGTAGAGTGTTTGAGTATTTAGATGGTAAGAATTATAAATTGGTCTCTCACCTTTGTGGTGTCTTGTTGGTTTGCTTATGCTGGATAGGGCTCCTGGATCAGTGTTATATCGATGTGGTCTGCTGCCTGGTCCCGGATTTTTCAGATCACTCAGCCTGTGTCCGTAGCAAGTATTTCGAATTCCAACATCCGAAGGACTGGACTGGGCACTCCCACAATAATAGGATTCGAATTCCTTTGTATTTTTCGCACATTTAATCACATCAAAAGAGTCACAATAAATAAAAAATATAAAGCAAATCAAGGGCATACAACGTGTTTCGGCTAGATTTCCTTCATCTATATCCTTCCTCAGGTAATCATCAGATATATCCTCATGCATCAACGAAACGAGTTGTATGCCCTTGATTTATTTTATATTTTTTATTTATTGTGACTCTTTTGATGTGATTAAATGTGCGAAAACTACGAAGGAATTTGAATCCTATTGTGGGAGCGCCCAGTCCATTCCTTTAGTTGTTGGAATCCGAAATTCTTGTCTTTAAAACCCTCAGGATTTTTTTTCACCACTTAGCTAACAGTAAAAGTATACATGTTTGGTATCTACAAACTCAAACCAACCTGATGCATCATACTGACACATCAGTTTTACCATAAAGTGAACATGGTGAATAAAATACACGAAAAACAAATGTGTAATTACACTTGGAATTGTTTTCCCGGTTTCCAGTACACTTTATGGTAAAATAAATGATGTCATTCAAAAGTACAACTCGTCCTGCAAAAACAAGCCCTCATATGTCTATAATTGGGGATAAAATAAAAAAGTTATGGCTCTTGGAAGAAAGGGCAGGACAAATGGAAAACAGAAAATCACTCGAGGGTGTAGGGGTTAACAATATTGATTGTGACATGTTAACCCCTTCCCGACCTATGACGTTGTGGGACGTCATAGAAGTCAGTGCCTTCCCACGACGTCATGCCGGTTGCCGCGCACTGTTGCTGCGGTAATCGTCATCGGGCCTTGGGGTTCAGTGATTCTTATCTCGGGGGGGGTGGATTCCCCTCCCAGAACTCCCGATCGCAGTGATTGGCTATTGAATAGTCAATCTGGGCAATCCTCCTATCCAGCTATGGAAGGGGCTGTCTTATGGAAGGGGTGGGTATTGCCCCGGCAACGCTGATGGGGAGTGATCTGATGATCACTCCCATCATTAGCACTGCAGCGTCAGCACCCTTCACCGCCTGCTTCTCTTGCCGCTGCCGCCTGCCCGCCGCTTCTCTGCAGAAGGATCGGACTGCAGAGACAGCCCGGGCATGGTTATCTGCTATGTGATCACTGTGCATGGTGATCACATAGCAGATCACTGTGCCCACGCTGTCAGATCCCTTCTCTTTAGCCTGATCCCTATGCAGAGGGATCGGGCTGCAGAGAAACGATCTGCTATGTGATCACTGTGCCCAGACTGTCAGATCGCTTCTCTGCAGCCCACTCCCCATGCAGGGGGATCAGGCTGCAGAGAAGCAATATGACAGTGCGGGCATAGCAATCTGCTGTGTGATCACTTGGCAATCACATAGCAGATCACTTTGCCTGGGCTGTCAGATCCCTTCTCTGCAACCTGATTTCCTTGCAGGGGAATCAGGCTGCAGAGAAGCGATCTGACAGCCCGGGCATGGCGATCCGGTATGTGATAGTTGTGCTCGGGCTGTCAGATCGCTTCTTTGCAGCCTGATTCCCCTTCATGAAGATTGGGCTGCATTGCAGCGATCTGACAGTTCGGGCACAGCGATCCGCTATGTGCCAAGCCTCAGAGATCATGTGATCTTGGGTTTGCACAGTGATGCTGCATTGTATGGAAATGATCTGCCATACAGTGCATCATCACTATGACATCAGAGACTGTAGGAAGAGGACACTTGGTCCCTTGCTGCAGTCTCTGGATGTAGCAGAGGCAATCAAGTGTCGTGGGACCATCGTTTTGGACTATGTCGGACGTTAATAAAGATGGAGTCCAAATGTTGTTTGTGTATTTTTTTCTAATAAAAAGATTATTCACTGTGTGGTGTATTTTTTTTACTATTTACTAGAGATTCCTAATGGCCGGGTCTAACATTGGCCTGACATTATGAAACTCGGGCTTAGTGCCAGCTGCCGATAAAAAAGCAGGCATCAGGTCAATTGGAAGAGTCTGGGTACAGCGCCAGAAAATGGCACTTCAATGAATGCGCCATTTTCTGGGGCTGCTTCGGGCTGCAATTCGAAGCATGGGGGGCCCAGAACACTTGGGCCTCTCCATGCTGAGGATTCCAGCCCCCAGCTGCCTAGTTGTACCTGACTGGAGCCCCACATAGTTTTTTTTCTCAAATTAGTTTCATACGTAAAAAAATGTTGGGATTCGCTGTATTTTTGGTTGCCAGCCAGGTACAACGAGGCAGCTATGGGTGGCAGTCTATAGCTGCCAAGTTGTACCTGGCTGGACCAAAAATATGGCAAAGCTTCACATCATTTTTTTAAAAAATTATTTCTACAAATAAAATGACATGGAGTTTTGCCATATTTTGGTTGCCAGCCAGGTACAGCTTGGCTGGAATCCTCAGCGTGGAGGGACCCAAACAATGTGGACCCCACAACCACAGCCACCCCAGAAAATAGCACATTCATTAGAGGGCGCCATTTTCTGGTGCTGTACCCCGACTCTTCCAGTTGCCCTTGTGCTGGTGGCAATGCTGGTGGCACACACAGGCTCTCCATACTCGATATGGTGTCCACTAACAATTCGAATGGAAAATTAGCTCCCATTGTTAGTGGACACCATGTCGTGTAAGGAGAGCCCCTGTGTACCTAAACATTGGAGCTTCACCACAAGTGACCCAATTTTGGGAACTAGACCCCCCCAAGGAAATTATCTAGATGCATAGTGAGCACTTTGAACCCCCAGGCGCCTCACAAATTGATCAATGAAAATGAAAAAAGAAACATTTTGTGAAAAAATAATATACTTTTTCATTTTTACGGATCAATTTGTGAAGCACTATGCATCTAGATAAGTTCCTTGGAGGGTCTAGTTTCCAAAATGGGGTCACTTGTGGGGGAGCTCCAATATTTAGGCTCAAAGGGGCTCTCCATACGCAACATGGTGTCTGCTAACAACTGGAGCTAATTTTCCATTCAAAAAGTCAAATGGCGCTCCTTCCCTTCCGAGCCCTGCCGTGCGCCAAAACAGGGGTTTATGACCACGTATGAGGTATTGGTGTACTCAAGAGAAATTTCCCAACAAATTTTAGGATCCATTTTATCCTGTTGCCCATGTGAAAATGAAAAAATTGAGGCTAAAAGAGCATTTTCGTTGGAAATATTAAAATATCCATTTTTTCCTTCCACGTTGCTTTAGTTCCTGTGAAGCACATGAAGGGTTACTAATCTTCTTGAATGTAGTTTTGAGCATCTTGAGGGGTGCAGTTTTTGGAATGGTGTCACTTTTGGGTGTTTTTTGTCATGTACAGCCCTCAAAGGGACTTCAAATGTGATGTGGTCACTAAAAAAATGGTTTTGTAAATTTTGCTGAAAAAATGAGAAATTGCTGATGAACTTTGAACCCTTATAGCTTCCTAACAAAAAAAATGTGTTTTTTCCAAAATTGTGCTGATGTAAAGTAGACATTTGGGAAATTTATTTTTTAACTATTTAGTGTCACATAACTCTCTGGTTTAACAGAATAAAAATTCAAAATTTTAAAATGACAAAATTTTCTAAATTTTCTCCAATTTTTTTGATTTTTTTCACAAGTAAACGCAAAAATTATCAACTTTAAAGTTACCACTAACATGAAGCCCAATATGTCATGAAAAAACAGTATCAGAATCGCTAGGATCTGTTGAAGCATTCCAGAGTTATAATCTCATAAAGGGACACTGCTTAGAATTGCAAAAAATGGCCAGGTCATTAGGGTCAAAATAGGCTGGGTCATGAAGGGGTTAAAAACCTACCAAAAAAATTTTAAAATACATTTATCACACAAATCTGATTTAAACAATATGTCATTTTCTCATTACATAATCCCTTTAAAGGAAACCTGTCCACCTAGTTTATGGCTCCAAACCTATCACTATCTTCCCCTTTAAGGAGTATTATCTTTCGAGCAGTTTATGGCATACCAGTTCCAATACCAGGACTCCCACATACCTACAGGATGAGGGTACCCTTTTCCTCCAGTCCATACTCTAGAGAGGTTGAGTTCTTCCACACCTGTAACTGTCTTTGAATATTATGGGTGTTGCAGTACCGATTGCATTTCATGAGCTGCATGTATAAGCAGTCACTACTCTAACTAACACATGCCTATTGTTCGTGCTAAACAGGGGTCAAGAAACCCTAGTTCAGTGTTTCTCAACTCCAGTCCTCAGGACCCACCAACAGATCTTGTTTTCAGAATTTCCTTAGTATTGCACAGGAGATAGTTTAATCACCTGCACTGGGGATAACTCCAACCCCTGTGCAATACTAAGGAAATCCTGAAAACACAACGTGTTGTTGGGTCCTGAGGACTGGAGTTAAGAATCACTGCCCTAGTTCTTTTATGTATGTAGGGCCCAGATATGGTTCTAATGTGCACTATTCGTGCTTCTAAAGTTGCAATCTTGACTTTTAATTTTTTTCTGAACAACTTTTCAAACAATAATGGACAGACAATAGTTTTTACGGACACATTACAAAAGCATAATAAATCATTGTAATTATAGAATCTTAGCCAAAAGTAATGGTACCCTTGAAATAGTTCCAGAAAATGAAGTATTTCTCCCAGAACATTATTACAATTACACATATTTTGTTAAACTCAGGTTTATTTACTGTGTGTATTGGAATAACACAAAAAACAGAGGGAAAAAAAGGCAAATTTGACATAATATCACACAAAACCCCAGAAATGGGCCATACAAAATTGTTGGCACCCTTAACCTAATATCTATTGCACACCCTTTGAAATAAATAACTGAATTTAACTCACTTATTATAACTATCAACAAGCCTCTTCAACCTCTCATCAGGAATTTTGGACCACTTTTGTTTTGCAAACTGCTCCAGGTCTCTCATATTTGATGAATAATTTGAAGAATACCTTCTCCCAATTGCAATTTTAAAGGGAATCTGTCAAGTCATTTATGCCCTCCCAAGCTATCACTATCTGTACCTGCAGCTTCATAATAAAGCATTTATAAACTTACATTTTCGTTAAATCTCTCTCTCTTTGTTTTTTTTCTCCGCAATTGTTCCTTTTATTGTAAAACTTTATTAAAAAAAAAAAAAAAAAAAAAATGACATAAATTCAGTCCGGGGTTGCCAAACAGAGCAGATAAAGCATATTCACAAAATAAGTAATAGAATAACAACAAATAAGTCACTACCTCTCTTCATTTATTGAATTTTCCCAAATACCATATTAGTATTTTGACTCTCATGGTGGCTACTTTTCGCCTTTATCTGCGCAACTCTATTTTTTATTCATGGGCAGATCACCCATATGACTCACTAATGGTTAAACACATAGATAAAAGAGTTCATAGGTGAAGAAGGAAAAAGAAGAGATAAGGAAAGAGAAGAGAACAGTATAAGAGGGGAGGGGGATGGGGGTCAGCACCTTACTTAACACAGGGGAGTTTTTAGGTGTCAACCTTTTTCAAGGACACTCCGCTCTCCGGATCTTTAACTGAACCTGGAATTAAGCTCTGGACACTTTCTAAAGAGAATCCAGTACTGCCTCACATGAGTGTATTTCTCAAAATCACCTGTGACCTCAGCGGACAATTCTTCCATATGACCTATATGAGTAAATTTCTGGAGTCACTCTTTCATTATTGGAACAGTTGTATTTTTCCAGTGACTCGGTATTACCAAGCGAGCAGCGGCCAAGAAAAATTGCAACAGACTTTTTTTCTGTGCCCCTATGGAACCTTAGAGCATTGACGGGAGAGAAATTTTGGGAGATGGGAAAATGACATTGCCCGATACCTTCCTGTATAACTGGAAAACCTTGTCCCAGAAGATTCCTATGTTAGGGCAATCCCACCAAATGTGTAGCATAGTGCCATGTTCCGAGCCACAGTGCCAACATACATCCGACGCCTCCAAAAACATCCTATTTCATTTCACTTCATAGTGGTACCACCTTGACAAGATGTTGTATTTTGTTTCTTGCATAACCCGCCGCCGATATGCTTTTAACTTTTCCTCTGCAGAGAAAGTTACATCTAATTCTCGTTATCATATCAATACATTTCAAGTCGGGTTCCCTCAGTGTTTCTGCCTGCAGAAGAAGGCTGTGTATAAGGAATACTAAGTGGACAGGTCTACTACTCTGCACAAATGTTTTCTCAAAGGGATAAGTACCAAGGTGGAGGTCTGCCACTCTTTCTCAATCGTGGTCCTACAAATGAGGCCAGCTGCCTGCATTCCAGCCATGAAAGTGACTTGGGAGGGTCTAAATTCTGCATTTCTTCCAGGGATATCAGTGCCCCATTCTTCAAGACTTAGATAACCCTGGGGTCCTCTCTAGCTTCTCACCATAGGAATTATTCCTATAAAGGCCCGGCGGAAACTCCGGGTTGCAGAACAACGGAGACAGGGGATTTGAGGAGCTCATCAGATGAAACCTATGTTTTAAACGATCCAAAGTCTTAACTACTGCTGCTCTAAACAAATTTATAGATTCCTCCAGCGTTTTGGCTCTGGTTTCCAACCATGGCAAATATCTCAACAGTGTCACAAAACCTTCCTGCTCTAAGCCTACCCACTTCTCAGAGTTTGTATGAAAGTGCCAGTCAAATAGACAAGATAGAACTGTCTGTGGCCTGGTGGAGGCTTAGTTTCCCGGACACCCGCAGCACCAACAGTTGAGAGCCAGGGACCGTGGAGAGAGCCGGCGGTGGCCCAAGAGAGAGCCCTCAGTGCAGCAACTCGGGTGTGGAGAGAGAGAGAAAGAAGTAACGGTCCAGTTAGGTTCCATACCTGCCAGGCTTAGAGCACGAAAGCTAAATAAGGAGGCCTACAACCCTACCCACTGTGGAGATCCCAAGGTGTTTTCCTTCACTCCGGACGTGTGTACCTGTATCCAGTCATCAGTAAAGGTACCAAAAGACTTTAATGTGTGCGTGTCCCTCATTCCACTCATCCCGCACCACACCAACTGCGCTCCCCTACTCCAACCTTGTGCAGAAACGACTGTACTGCCCTATTCCCCCATCACAGCCCTTAGCCCCGGGAGTCCCGCTCCTCCTGTAGGGAGCTACTCCATCTTGCTGCCGCCCATCACCCCGGAGGCCCAAGCAGCGCCGATGCCATCACCAGAATCTACAGGTGGTGTCACGAATAAACATTTTTATTATTTTTCCACATTTTTCCTTGACCACCAGGGCCACAGCCTCAGGCACCACTACCTGTGACTTCCACACCGCACCTAAGATCTGAGTCCCCTGGGCCTGGGTGGGTCAATCTGGTGTCACGAACAGGATCCCGTGCCCGGTGTAACCGGGTACTGTGTGCAGTATATAGACTGTGTTTGAGAACTGTAAATTTGAGCCGCCATTGCTGCGCCACAAAGCGGTAAAGAAAGGGGGTGTTACAGTGCAAGGGCGTGAAGATATGCCCCGCCCCACGCTCTGATGAGAACTGCCAGACGCAGCAGTCGGTTCCAGAAATACCCGAGGTG
Source organism: Allobates femoralis (assembly GCA_033576535.1). Classification (NCBI taxonomy): domain Eukaryota; kingdom Metazoa; phylum Chordata; class Amphibia; order Anura; family Aromobatidae; genus Allobates; species Allobates femoralis. The sequence goes on from JARQOC010000005.1 coordinate 284,010,112, forward strand.
CTCCACTCCCCGCCCACCGAGCCGACTACTGACTTTCATCCTTCAGAGACTGGCAGCGATTCACTAGTGGGAGCGAAAATGAGTGCCCTGGATCCAAGTGATGCACCGGTCCCGATCGTGAACCAGCCTGCTGCCGTTAATGGAGTCCTGAGCAGACAGCCCGCAGTCACCAATCCATCCGGCGGCGCAATACCGTCACCAGCGCCTGCACCAGTAGCTCCGATAATGCCGATCTCGCTACCATATGTAGTTAAACTATGGTGATGACGAAATAAAGCTACCAAGGTATTCCACTGTTGCTAAATTGCACCACGTAGATAACAACTGCATACACGAAGCTGAATCACTAGCTCAGACAGTGTCAGATGAACCTCACGATTCTAAGAAACAGTTAGAGAAATGGTGTCAGGATCTCCATGTAGGAACTGACAACACATCTTCTCACCAGAAACACAAAGTTTATCGGGTAGTTCAGGAATATAAACAAGTGTTTAGCAAGCATCCACTTGATTTTGGGAGGATTAAAGGGGTACAACATCACATACCCACAGGAAACCATCCACCCATAAAGTAAAGATACAGGCCTATACCACCAACACACTACCGGAAAGCAAAAGAAATGCTGCAGGACATGAAGAATGCAGGGGTCATTAGGGATAGTTGTAGCCCCTGGGCAACACCACTGGTTCTGGTTAAAAAGAAAGATGGTAGTATGAGAATGTGTGTAGATTATAGGCAGGTCAACAAAGTAACACACAAGGATGCATACCCGTTACCCCATATAGAAGAGTCACTTGCTGCTCTAAAGTCTGCCAATTACTTATCAACCTTGGATCTTACTAGTGGGTACTGGCAGGTCTCCGTTGCAGAAGACCGACCGTGAGAAGACAGCCTTCACAACACCGATGGGGTTATGTGAGTTCAACAGCATGCCATTCGGGTTATGCAACGCACCAGGAACATTCCAACGGCTGATGGAGTGTTGCCTAGGCCACAGAAACTTCGAGATTGTATTGCTATACCTGGATGAGATTCATAGTGTACTCCAAAACCTATGAAGACTACCTGCAACACTTGAGTGAAGTGTTTGAGTCGTTGTCCAAGTATGGTATGAAGTTGAAACCTTCAAAATGTCATTTGTTAAAACCCAAAGTTCAGTACCTTGGGCATGTGGTCAGTGCAGAAGGCGTAGCACCGGACTCGGACAAGATCACAGTAATCAAGGACTGGCCACACGCCAACCACCTTCAGAGAGGTACGCCAATTCTTAGGACTGGTCGGGTACTACAGGAGGTTCATCAAGGGCTATACAAAGATAGCAGCGCCCATGCAAAATCTCCTGGTAGGACAATCCAAGAAGGGCAAGATCAGAGGTCCTCCATTCCAGTGGGGACAAGAACAAGAACAGTCTTTCCAGCAGCTGAAAGATGCCCTAACTGGAGAAGAGATCCTGGCCTACCCCGACTACAGTTTACCGTTCCTGTTATACACCGATGCCAGCAACCAAGGCTTAGGAGCTGTGTTGGCACAGAGACAGAAAGGCAAAGAGAAAGTGATAGCCTATGCCAGCAGAAAGCTCCGTCCAACAGAGAGGAATCCAGAGAATTACAGTTCTTTCAGGTTGGAATTCCTAGCCTTAGTCTGGGCAATCACAGAACGGTTCAAGCACTACCTGGCGTCCTCCAAGTTCACAGATTTCACCGATAACAACCCTCTAACCCATTTAGAGACTGCAAAGCTGGGAGCCATGGAGCAGCGTTGGATGGCTAGATTAACCAACTATGACTTCACTGTTAAGTACCGAGCAGGTCATAAGAACGGCAATGCTGACGCCCTATCTAGAATGCCTAATCTACCAGATGTTGGAGAAGACGTGGATGAACTAGAGGAAGTAGAGTTGCCAGCCTTCCACCATCCAGCTGCATTCTCATGTCATCAGGCAAGCCAAAGATGTCAAGAGAAAACAGTGAACCCATTATCTCACCATAGCTGGAAAGAGACCCAGGACAGTGACCCGGCTGTTAGCCTAATTAAAGAGCTAATAACCAAAGAACACTCCTGTCTAAGTCCAGAAGATGCCAAACGCCTATGGAAGGAGAACGGAAAATTGTCATTTATCAAGGTAAACTGTGTAGACGTCACCTTAATCCTAGAACCCATGAACTGATCTGGCAGATCGTGGTACCAAAGTGAGATGTATAGATGGTACTAGAAGCATATCACAATGATGCAGGACACTTTGGTTGGACGAAACTGGAGATGCTGTTAAAAGATCGCTTTTACTGGGTCGGCATGAGAGGTTCCATTGAGAGATGCTGTAAGAACTGTGGACCATGTCACCTGAGAAGAAAAGACCAGCAAAGTCAGAAAGCACCATTACAACCAATTGTTACTAAGAAGCCTCTAGAGATTGTTGCCTTGGATCATGTCAAGTTAACACCTAGCAGAACAGGGTATACCTATGCTCTTACCATGGTTGACCACTACTCCAGATTCCTAGTAGTAGCACCAGTTAAGGATTTAACTGCAGAAGTAGTAGCCAAGACCTTCCAGAATTGTTTCTGTAGACCACACAGATATCAATCTGCAGGGACCTCCGCATGAGTGATGTTACCGCCTGCACATGTCAGCCACACGCCGACACAAGGATCCTCTGGTCCACTTCCCAGCTGCTAAGGAGTACTTCCGCTTCAACGACTCAAGAAAGGCAGCACTCACCGATCCACTTCAATTATCATGCTCTTTATTTCTTTTTCTTTTCTTTAAAGCGGTAACAGAGGCTGTGTTCAGGTGGTGCAGGGGGGAGGAGGAGGGTCTTCAACAACGGGCTGTTTCGCACTTCAGTAGTGCTTCTACGGGTCAACACTTAGTGGGTGTTACTTTCTGCTATTTATACCCACCCATTATCATTAACCCTTCATGTGATATACATTATTACAACAATGTGACATATATGAAAACATGTTTAAACATGATTAAACAATTTAAAAACTTTGTAAAACATCAACCGTGCCCTTTAGAGTGATCTTACAGTGACATATATAAAAAAGAGTGCTAACCCTTATTTTTTCTGACTCTAAACAATCTTCTCTACAATAAAAGTACATACAGTTGTTTCTATAAAAACACAGACAAATCATTCTTATAAATAGCCCCAGTGGACCCTGGGCCCTCTGTTTCATGATCCACTTGGCTTCCTTTTGGAGTAACATTTTATGTAAATTACCTCCTATTGGGGGCATCTCAATATTTTCTAACCCCACGAACCTTAATGTTTTTGGGTTGCTATTGTGTGCTGATCTTATATGTTCTATTAATCTTGGGACCCCACACCCGTCTCAGTTGATCTGCAATGCTCCCTGAATCTGATAAAAAGATTCCTAATCGTTTTTCCCACGTAAAATCTTCCACACGGGCAAGATATTGCATAAACAACCTACTTCGTTTTACATGAGATAAATTCCCTTACTTCATGGAGTAATTGACCAATTTTTAAGGATTTTCCAATCATATGTTGGGTGCAGAAATTACAACCCCCACATTTAAAGTTCCCCTTAGGGGTCTGTCTTTCTAACCATGTTTTTTGTGGTATCATCTTTTTTCTTACTACCAAGTCCCCGATGTTCTTACACCTTCTGCACCTGGCCAGACACAAGAATATAGGGGAGCCCTTTTTTTTTATTATTTCATGAATTTCATGAAATAATTAAAAAAAAATGCGTGGGGCTCCGCGCAATTTTTATGTCTAGCCAGGTACAGCTAAGCAGCTGGGGGCTGGAATCCGCAGCGCAGGGATGCAGAAGCTTTCTGGGCACCCCCTGCTGCAAATTGCAGCCCGCAGCCGCCCCAGAAGATGGCTCGTTCATTGAAACGCCATCCTCTGGCGCTGAACCCCGCTCTTCCAGCGACCCTGGTGGCGGTGGCACGCTGGGTAATAAAGAGGTTAGGGCCAGCTTTGTATTATCAGCTGGCCCTAAGCCCGAAATTTATAGCGGTCACGCCAATATTAGACATGACCGCCATGAATTTCTATTAAATCGTTTTAAAAAAAACACAACACAGAGAAAAAATTTTATTAGAAATAAAAAAAAAAGCCATTAGGGACTCCATCTTTAATTAAAAAAAATCCTCTTCCGTCCAACGCAGTCCAAAACGCGATGTCCTCTCTGCTACATAGATATTTTTTTCAAGGTATATTTGGAGTTATTGTTCTGCTGGAAGATCCATGACCAAGTACACAAACCCGGCTTTCTGACACTGGGCACTGGTCTACAAGGTGACCCAAAATCCTTTGGTAATTTTCAGATTTCTTGAATCCTTGAACATAGATAAGGCTCCCAGAGACACTAATGCACCTTGAGCCTGCAGAACAGCTTGAATTTCTTTTTAACTTGTTTGGTGCTGCTGACTCACCCCGGGCCAGGGTACGCAGATCTCAGGCTCAGTCTGGAGGTCACGGGTGGCTGCCTGAGGCTGTGGCCCTGGTGGTCAATGAATAAGGGGAAAATAATATAGAGTTTGTTCTTGACGCCACCTGCAGTACCTGGTGATGCTCACCAGCGCTGCCACAGTCCTCCGGCGGTTGATGGTATTGGGCCAATGATGGTGTAGTCCTCCGCAGGCAAAACTGGACCGCCGGGGCAGCGATTCTGTGGAAGGAATCAGTCTATGCTAGGAAAGATGCAGCAGAGTCGATAAGTCACTTCATGGGGTACTTTACTGGAACTCAGCAGTCATTACAGTTCACAGTGCAGTATGATGTTATCAGACAAATGGTTACGGGTGTCTGCAAGTAGATTTTATGGTAGGTAGACAGACCCCTCGCATATGCCTTTCTTGTTCCTCCTGTTCTCTTGCTTCCCAGTAGCGGGGTGAAGCCTGACTTCATGAAGATTAAGTCCGACCTCCTGCTGTCTCTCTTTACCTCCCTTGCTCCCGTCGGGTGAACCTTCTCTTGATCACCGCAGTGGGCCGCCGCAGTGTCTGGTCCCCCTCTAATGGGTGCTTTAGGAGTCAGGGCCGTATCTGAAGATACCCCCATTCTACGGATTCTCTGCAGGCCGTGAAGGTTGCTACAGGTGCGGGCTCCGGTACCGGTTTCTTACTTTGAGTGAACTCCCGCCCGAGCTTCTTTCTCCTTTCTTTCCTGTGTCTGGGATCTGTACTTCTGTCCCTGGGTCCCTCAGCCGAGGAGACCCTCCTTCGTGCCGCAGACCTAATAGCCTCCAGCCAAAAGGACCACGGTCAAAGACAGACCGGCCAAAGACCTCCTTTTTCCCCCTGGGGGCTACAATATACTCTCCTGGGTTCTCTCCCACTGTGTGACCTAGTGTGGGGTGTGGGTTTAGGGTTCCTCCTACCATCCATAAATCCACTTGCAGTGGAGTGACTACACCTCTTTTATGGGTGCAGTACCCCTTTTGTGGCACTACATAGTGGGCGCCACACTGCCTATTCATCATCCAGACTATCCTGCCTTGCAACCTTTCATTAAAATTAGCTATAGGTTGTAAACTGTAGAAAAAGAAACCTCCAGATCTTTGGAGATGAACTTGTAACTTTGACATTATTGAGATTTTTTTAACAATTCTAGTTCTCAAGTCTTTAAACAGTTCTCTTCTCTTTCTGTTGTCCATGCTTAGTAAAGCACACACCGACATACAATGCAAAGATTAAGTCAACTTCTTCCCTTTTTATCTGATTTCAGGTGTGATATTCATATTGCCCACTCATGGGAGAAATCCTTAATTTTCTGGAACAGTTTCAAGGGTACCAACACTTTCAACCATGACTGTAAGTGATACAAGTCTACAGCTCATAATAGTGATATGGAGACATCAGTAGCATTCACTGTAAATTGTAAAATGATGATAATTACAGTCATAATACTCTGTATACGTTTTGTCCAGCAGAAAAATCTTACATTACACCTTACATATTTTTATGGAGACAGGGCAAATAGTGCCTTACTTTCACAGACTATCTTGGAATTTCTGGATAGTTGGCAACCCTGATCCCTGCTCTTGAGCAATATGCTATTCTTCCTCCCTTCAACATGGACACTACTTAATATAGAAGTCTGGGGGCCGCACAAAGTTGCATGGCTGGCTGCATGTGGCCAATGGGCCATAGGTTGTGTACCCCAAGTCTAAAGGCCACGTTACACACACAGATATCTGTGACCAACTTCTGAACAGATCTCTGGTTGCAGTGAAATCATGGACACATTATTCCATTTTGTGGCTGTGTACAAATGGAGCAATGTGTCCATGATTTCACTGCAACCAGAGATCTGTTTATCAGTTGGTCACAGATTTCTGTATGTGTAACGTGGCCTTAAGAGAAAAATGCATAACCCTTTCTAAACTGCCATTTTCTGTGTGTCTCACTGTTTTAAGGCCACAAACTACATTGCGGTTGGATGTACTGAAAAACAAAAAGCGTGTAAAATCTAAACGGTATGAAATTTGCAATGAAATCCAATTACAAAAAAATTATTTTTAGCTCAAAATACAGTACATGTATTTAAGTAAAAAAATGCCTCTCATCCAGTCTGAAGCATATATTCACCTCAGTAGACCAATGCAAAGTGCATTCACACGCTGCGTATTTTTACGCGAGTGCTCTTGCAGTTTTTTAGCCAAAAATAGGAGTGGCTGATTAACACCAGCAGTGGGTGATTAAATACAGAAATGGAGCTCTTGTTTCTAATATACTTTTCCTCTGATTGTTCCACTCCTGGTTTTGGCTACAAAAACTGCAAGAGCACTTGCGTAAAAATATGCAGCAAATACGCAGTGTGTGAATGCACCCACAACCAGGAGTGGGTGATTAAATACAGAAGTGGAGCACTTGTTTCTATTAGACTTTTCCTCTGGTGGTGGGTTTACACGTCGCGATATCGGCGTCCAACTCCGACCAAAAGTCACGTGGTTCGTGCGTTGGACCCAATATCGTTCGTGCGTTGTATGATATAAATGTCCAATACGATGCACGAACGATGTCAAACCGATATCGGGGATCGAATGAGTGTGCTCTCCAACCGCCCGATATTGGATGGAGGTTGGAGCCGGATCGTGCTGTGTAAACGCCCAACTACGATGTGGAGTTCAACTTCCCCTATCCTCTCCATGTTAATTGGTCGTTCCTGGGTCGGCCGTACAAGGGGGGCGTAGACATCGTAGAGACGTTGTATGCCGATATCATGCTGTGTAACATCTCCTATGCGATCTTGGAATTCTGCCCAGAAAAAGCGCGCTCCCGCGTTGTTGGATACAATATCGGAACGATATTGCGACGTGAAAAACCCACCATGATTGTTCCACTCCTGGTTTGTGATGAGCTCACGCGTAAACAACTGCAGCAAATACGCAGCATGTGAAAGCACCCTTAGACACTTTTTACTTAAGGCTCCTGGTGCTTGAGAGATAATAATAGATGACAGGAAGCAATAACTGTAATTATCTCTGACGGCCTTAAACTTTTAATGGTGGTTTGCACGTAGAGAGATCGCTAACGAGATCGTTGCTACGTCACTAATTTTGTGACGTAGCAGCGACCTCGCCGGCGATCTCCCTGTGTGTGACACTTAGCAGCAATCAGCCCCCCCGCTGGGAGATCGCTGATCTTTATTGAATGTCCTGGGCCATTTTTTGATTGGCAATCTCCCGCTGGCCAGGCTGCATCGCTGTGTGTCACACGCAGACTTACCAGCGATCCCCATTCTGCGCCCGAGACCCTAAATGATCCCAATGACTGTCGGGTGTCAGCGCATCGCTGGGTGATCGCTGGTGAGATTTGCCTGTATGGCATCTCACCAGCGACCACGTAACAATGCACCAGCGATACCGGTCAGGCAGGATCATTGTCGGGATCGCTAGTGCGTCGCTACGTGTAAACCCCCCTTAAGAGCCATTATTTAAATGTAGCTAAACTGATCCTGTACGTCTACATTCTGGTATGCAAGAGAGAGTGCAAAGAGTACAAAATGACAAATATTTATGTGCATGTGTACAGTTGTGGCCAAAAGTATTGACACCCCTGCAATTCTGTCAGATAATACTCAGTTTCGTCCTGAAAATGATTGCAATCACAAATTCTTTGGTATTATTATCTTCATTTAATTTGTCTTCAGTGAAAAAACACAAAAGAGAATGAAGCAAAAAGCAAAACATTAATCATTTCACACAAAACTCCAAAAATGGGCAAGACAAAAGTATTGGCACCCTCAGCCTAATACTTGGTTGCACAACCTTTAGCCAAAATAACTGCGATCAACCGCTTCCGGTAACCATCAATGAGGTTCTTACAATGCTCTGCTGGAATTTTAGACCATTCTTCTTTGGCAAACTGCTCCAGGTCCCTGATATTTGAAGGATGCCTTCTCCAAACTGCCATTTTTAGATCTCTCCACAGGTGTTATATAGGATTCAGGTCTGGACTCATTGCTGGCCACCTTAGAAGTCTCCAGTGCTTTCTAACAAACCATTTTCTAGTGCTTTTTGAAGTGTGTTTTGGGTCATTGCCCTGCTGGAAGACCCATGACCTCTGAGGGAGACCCAGCTTTCTCACACTGGGCCCTACATTATGCTGCAAAATTTTTTGGTAGTCTTCAGACTTCATAATGCCATGCACACGGTCAAGCAGTCCAGTGCCAGAGGCAGCAAAGCAACCCCAAAACATCAGGGAACCTCCGCCATGTTTAACTGTAGGCACTGTGTTCTTTTCTTTGAATGCCTCTTTATTTCTCCTGTAAACTCTATGTTGATGCCTTTGCCCAAAAAGCTCTACTTTTGTCTCATCTGACCAGAGAACATTCTTCCAAAACGTTTTAGGCTTTCTCAGGTAAGTTTTGGCAAACTCCAGCCTAGCTTTTTTATGTCTCGGGGTAAGAAATGGGGTCTTCCTGGGTATCCTACCATACAGTCCCTTTTCATTCAGACGCTGACGGATAGTACGGGTTGACACTGTTGTACCCTCGGACTGCAGGGCAGCTTGAACTTGTTTCGATGTTAGTCGAGGTTTTTTATCCACCATCCCTACAATCTTGCGTTGAAATCTCTCGTCAATTTTTCTTTTCCGTCCACATCTAGGGAGGGTAGCCACAGTGCCATGGGCTTTAAACTTTTTGATGACACTGCGCACGGCAGACACAGGAACATTCAGGTCTTTGGAGATGGACTTGTAGCCTTGAGATTGCTCATGCTTCCTCACAATTTGGTTTCTCAAGTCCTCAGACAGTTTTTTGGTCTTCTTTCTTTTCTCCATGCTCAATGTGGTACACACAAGGACACAGGACCTAGAGGTTGAGTCAACTTTAATCCATGTCAACTGGCTGCAAGTGTGATTTAGTTATTGCCAACACCTGTTAGGTGCCACAGGTAAGTTACAGGTGCTGTTAATTACACAAATTAGAAAAGCATCACATGATTTTTCTAACAGTTCCAATACTTTTGTCCACCCCCTTTTTTATGTTTGGTGTGGAATTATATCCAATTTGGCTTTAGGACAATTCTTTTTGTGTTTTTTTCATTGAAGACAAATTAAATTAAGATAATAATACCAAAGAATTTGTGATTGCAATCATTTTCAGGAAGAAACTGAGTATTATCTGACAGAATTGCAGGGGTGTCAATACTTTTGGCCACAACTGTATATAGTTAAATGTCTGAGTGAGACCAAGGTGGATGTCTCAGGGGATTTGTGAGTCATGAGTAGAAACTGATCCTGTTAATCTAGAAAGTTTCACACTGCAGTTTTTTTCCTGATCAGGTTCCATCCGGTTTGTGTGTCAAAAGCAGGAGTGTCTCCAAAACTCAGAACAGGTGTTAATCTTTCAATTATACTTTTTCTCTGCATGTTCCTCTCCTGGTTTTGGCACACAAACCTGATGGAACCTGATCAGGGAAAACACTGCAGTGTGAAACCAGCCTTAGCATAGGGTGCTTGGATGATTGAAGCAACACCTGACCTTGCGTAAGGATGCATCAAGCACTGGAGGTCTGAATGACCCATGATTGTTTGACCCTAGCTGTTTCAACACATATTTGAGTGTCCTGGATGCCAGTGTAACAGGCCAAATTAACCCTTGTCTAGATTAAATTATAGTTTGGACCAAGCCAGAGTTTACCCCGGGGGATAAACTTTTCTAGGCCAAACTGTACTCGAGGGTGTAAAGTAGCCTAAGGCAAACCTATACCCCTTCAAGCCAGAGTATACGCCAGGGGATAAACTTTCCTAGTCCAGAGTATATCCCAGGGCATAAACTGTCCTAAGCCAAAGTATACCCAGGTGTGTAAAGTAGCCTAGGCCAAACTATACCCCTCCAGGCCAGAGTATACCCCAGAAAATAAACTGTACTAGCCGAGAGTATATCCCGGGGATAAACTGCCCTAGGCCAATCTATACCCAGGGGTGTAAAGTAGCCTAGGTCAAACTATACCCCTCCAGAATACTATTTACCCAATATACCCCGGTATTTTATATGCCCTACATAGTTGTGTAGCCTGTGCCAAACTATACCCAATATACCTCTCTATTTTATGAGCCCTTGTAGATAAGATAACATTTTTTTACTATTTATATCTGAGATTATACTGTTGTCCATTAAGATAAGTGCTTCCTGAAGGCCTTCCTCAACAACCCGATTTTTGGTGGCTATTTTGGCAGAGGTAAAATACTAGGCAAAATCTCTGACTGTTATTACTAGAAAGGAATGAAGAACGGCCTTTGCCAACATGTCAAAGCTTGTCTAAAATGTTTTGTCATACTTTCCGAAACCATAAAGGAGGCTTCACCACTCAACCATATACCAGTGCCCGAAAATGTATGGAGCTTAGTTGGGATTGATATGATCGGTCCTCTTCAGGAAACATCAAATGGCAACAAATATATAGTTGCTGCCACTGATCATGTTTACAAGTGGACTGAAGGAGCAGACGTTCTAGATAAGAGTGCAAAGTCAGTATCATATTTTTTGCATTCCATTATTTGCTGTATGCAGCTCCAAAAGATAATGTGATATAATGAGCGCTAAGGTACACACAAGGACTCGACCAGTGAATAGTTTACCTTTCAGCTTTAATCGACAAATAGATCCCTCTAGCCACAACGCGTTTCAACGCATATAGCGTCTTTCTCAAGTGATTACTGGGATCCTGAGTTAACAATGTTTATATACATTTCACACAAAAGAGGGGGAGGGGGAATTGTTCTGGGTTCATGACAATTTAACAAATGGAGTGTGGATTGGGTTCATCAAAACAGTCTACATATACAATGCATTGTAATAAAGTGCAATGAATAAAAATGCAATAAATAAAAATATATACCTTAAAAAATTATTTTCTCTCTCATCCTTAACACTAAAATAACTTATACATATTAAAATTACCAAAAAAATACCTATTATTAAAAACTTTATAAAAAGCACATTTACAGCATGTAATAAATTCAACATCAATAGCACCACTATCAAAGTATACAAGCACAAGAACATAGATAATTATATGATTAAAAAATTGTATGACTAAAAACAAAAATTGAAAAAAAAAAAATATATATATAAAATGAAAATAATAATAATAAATTAAAATAAAATAAATTAAAATAAAAATAATAAAAAAAAAAAAAAAAAATGTAATTAGAAAATAAAAATAAATAAGCAATAAAAATAAAAAATATAAAAATAAATATACATATATATATATTACACACATATATACATATATATATATATATATATACATACACACATACATATAAAATTAAAATTAAAATAAAAATAATAATAAAACTAATAATAAAAAATATATTAAAAAAAAAAAAAAAAATAATAATAATAATAATAATAATAATAATAATAAAAGAACGAGAAAACCTCACAATTAAAATATACAGGTGTTACATAGTATTTTCCAAGGTGATATTAAGACCTTCTGGAGATATCGTACCCATTTTGTATATCCAGAAGGATTCTTTTCTATTAAGACTATTAATTTTATCAATTGCATTATCATCAATTTGATCAATAACGGTGAGTTTTAATTTTGAAAAATCTCTATTATGAACTTGATCAAAATGTCTTGACACACTATGTTTTAAAAAACCTGTGTTTATGTTATGTCTGTGCTTGTTTAGTCTTGTTCTCATACTAAGGATCGTTCTGCCTATATATTGTTGCCCACACGGGCATTCCAGTAAATAGATAACATATTGAGAAGAACAGTTTAATCTTTGTTTAATTTCATATGTTACATTTGTGGTGTTAGATTTGAAATTTCTAGTATCATGGGTAATATTAAGACAACACTTACATCTACGTATCCCACATTTATAGCATCCTCTCTTTTTTTCTTCCATAAGGATTTTATTTCCAGTAGTTTCTTTAGCTTTAATTTCCCTAATTTTACTTGGAGCTAGAATATTCTGGAGGTTTCTTCCTCTTCTATAAATGATTCTTGGTGATTTTGGAATGACCCTAGATAAGATAGGATCCCCCTGTAGGATAAACCAATGCTTCTTTAGCAGGGCATAAATATTTTTATAGGATTTATTAAATGTAGTAATTAAATTATAATTAAAAGACGATTTCATATCTCTTTTATCCTCTTTTTCTTTATTATTCTTCTCTTTTAGGTGTTCCAAAAATTGTTCTTGTGAAAAATTTTTGCATTTATTATATGCATCCTTCAATAAATCTTTGGGGTACCCTTTAGCACTAAATCTCCGTTTTAACACTTTTGCCTCAACCATAAAATTCTTATTATCTGTACAGTTTTTTCTAATACGTAAGTATTGTCCGTAAGGGATATTTTTTATCCATGTGGGTAAATGGCTACTCTGAAATTCCAAATAACTGTTTACATCCATATTTTTAAAAAATGTGGACGTGCTGCAGAAACCATCTTGGTCTATTTTAATAAGTAGGTCTAGGTATTGAATTTGGATATTGGAAACATTCATGGTAAAGCTTAACCCCCACTCAATATTATTAAGTACATTAACAAATTCCCTAGCCTCTTCTTCACTTCCTGTCCATAATAAAATCAGGTCATCAATGTACCTTCTATAAAATTTCATATATTTAATCGCAAGTGGGGACCGTGCGATGGACACCGACTCAAACGTACCCATATAAAGACCTGCGTAACTTGGTGCGAATCTGGTGCCCATCGCACAGCCCCTCACTTGCCTATACAGTTTTTCTTGATCACCAAATACATTATTTTGTAATATGAAATCAATACTAGTTAATAAAAACTCTTTCTGTGCTATAGGTAATTCAGAATCCTTAGTTAAAAAATACCTTACTATTTCTAACCCTTTATTATGCGGAATATTCGAGTAAATTGAGTTGACATCTAGGGTTATTAATAACGCTCCTGGCAACGGGGATAACTTAATAATTAAATCTATCAGTTGGGAGGAATCTCTTAAATAAGATAATAATTTCATATTGTACCTCTGTAGGAATAAGTCTATGTAATGGGAAAGATTGCTTGTTATTGAGTTAATGCCCGAGATAATCGGGCGTCCGGGGGGGGTCACTTGTTGATTTGTGTATTTTAGGAAGGAAATAAAAATGTGGTATTTTATATTTATCAATGTTCAGGAATTTAAATTCTTTTTTATTTAATATCTCCATTTTTTTAGCGTTTTTTTATCATATTTTTGTATTGAAGAAATATGTCCTGTAGAGGATTAGTATTTAATTCAATATAATAGTTCTTATCCTGTAAAATACTCTCACTCTTCTTATTATACCATTCCCTATTCATAATTACTATTCCCCCTCCCTTATCTGCTCATCTTATAACCAGGGTTTTATCCTCCTTAATGTTTCTAATAGCTACTCTTTCTCCCTTAGTTAAATTATCTTTTTGTTTTTTATCCTTAATATCTCTTATTTCCTTTAGAGTAAGATGATGAAAAGTTTCTAAATGGGATCCTTTATGTTGTACAGGATAATACCTGCTCACAATTTTTGGATGTACATGAAAATATTGATCCTTACTTGGTAGAGCTTCTTTATTAGATTCTACTTCTTTTGCTCCATTTTCACTACTTATTCCTTTCATTTGTTCTAAAATGAAATGTCTTTGAACAGTTAGATTTCTAATGTACTCATTAAAGTCTATATATAATGTCAAGGGATTAATGTTTGACTTAGGGCAAAAGGACAGCCCCTTTCCCAATAATTTAATTTCATCCTGTGTTAGCTTTTTGTCTGACAGATTAAAGATCCCATGATTAAGAGGATTTTCCACTCCCTTTTTATTGTTAGGAGAAATATATTTTTTATTATTTTTGTTATTATTAATTTTTTGCGGTTCCTGTTGTATGTTTAAAATATTCCTTCTTAATCCAGTTTGGTTTGTTCAATTCTTTCCCTAGAGTAGGTGAGGGTTGTATGATTCCGAGATCCTCCCCCTCTGCATCCTCTCCTTGTCTTTTTCGTTTGGTTTTGCGGCAAGTGGCCAATTGAAAAAACTGTGTAATTTTCCCCAAGTGAGTATTCTTGATGGCTCCGATCTCATTTATTTCCTTTTCAGTATTAGAAAATGTGTTATGTGTGTTGCTATCTGAATTTATTTCCGTGTTCTGTGTGGTGGTTTCCTCATGTGTTACATTAAATATTTCATTGCTATTACTAGGTTGTGATTTAGGTGAAATGGGCAGTTCACAATAAAAAGTGTCTTCCAAATTATTAATGTGACTATGTGCATGTGAACAATTATGTAAAGTGAAAAGTTCAAAGGAGTTATTAGTAGTAGTTTCCTGTGTTTCTAGATTAATAATACCTTCAAAAAAAATCAATTAATGGTGTATGATCCTTAATTGCGATCTCAGAATCAAGAATTGAATGAATTATTTCATTGCTCTGATTGGACTCTTTCTCCATAATGGCTGGATTATTATAACCAAAACTAATTTCATTCGGATTTTCCTCGCTATTTAGCATGTCTTTTACATCTGTTTTCAACAAAGCACTCTGATTTTTATGATCACTATTATTTTTCTTGGTGATGGTTCTGTTTTTCTTTTTATTTTGTTCATTATTCCCTGTATTGTCCTTAGTATTTCCTTGTTTTTGATTCTCTATTTTTTGTATTTTTTGTATGCAAAAAATTTTTTCACAAGAACAATTTTTGGAACACCTAAAAGAGAAGAATAATAATGAAAAAGAGGATAAAAGAGATATGAAATCGTCTTTTAATTATAATTTAATTACTACATTTAATAAATCCTATAAAAATATTTATGCCCTGCTAAAGAAGCATTGGTTTATCCTACAGGGGGATCCTATCTTATCTAGGGTCATTCCAAAATCACCAAGAATCATTTATAGAAGAGGAAGAAACCTCCAGAATATTCTAGCTCCAAGTAAAATTAGGGAACTTAAAGCTAAAGAAACTACTGGAAATAAAATCCTTATAGAAGAAAAAAAGAGAGGATGCTATAAATGTGGGATACGTAGATGTAAGTGTTGTCTTAATATTACCCATGATACTAGAAATTTCAAATCTAACACCACAAATGTAACATATGAAATTAAACAAAGATTAAACTGTTCTTCTCAATATGTTATCTATTTACTGGAATGCCCATGTGGGCAACAATATATAGGCAGAACGATCCTTAGTATGAGAACAAGACTAAACAAGCACAGACATAACATAAACACAGGTTTTTTAAAACATAGTGTGTCAAGACATTTTGATCAAGTTCATAATAGAGATTTTTCAAAATTAAAACTCACCGTTTTAGTTTTATTATTATTTTTATTTTTATTTTAATTTTATATGTATGTATGTGTGTATGTATATATATATATATATATGTATATATGTGTGTAATATATATATATGTATATTTATTTTTATATTTTTTATTTTTATTGCTTATTTATTTTTATTTTCTAATTACATTTTTTTTTTTTTTTTTTTTTTTTTTTTCATTTATTTTATTTTATTTTATTATTATTATTTTCATTTTATATTTTTTTTTTTTTTTATTTCAATTTTTGTTTTTAGTCATACAATTTTTTAATCATATAATTATCTATGTTCTTGTGCTTGTATACTTTGATAGTGGTGCTATTGATGTTGAATTTATTACATGCTGTAAATGTGCTTTTTATAAAGTTTTTAATAATAGGTATTTTTTTGGTAATTTTAATATGTATAAGTTATTTTAGTGTTAAGGATGAGAGAGAAAATAATTTTTTAAGGTATATATTTTTATTTATTGCATTTTTATTCATTGCACTTTATTACAATGCATTGTATATGTAGACTGTTTTGATGAACCCAATCCACACTCCATTTGTTAAATTGTCATGAACCCAGAACAATTCCCCCCTCCCCCTCTTTTGTGTGAAATGTATATAAACATTGTTAACTCAGGATCCCAGTAATCACTTGAGAAAGACGCTATATGCGTTGAAACGCGTTGTGGCTAGAGGGATCTATTTGTCGATTAAAGCTGAAAGGTAAACTATTCACTGGTCGAGTCCTTGTGTGTACCTTAGCGCTCATTATATCACATTATCTTTTGGAGCTGCATATACTTTCTTCCCGGCTGGGAAGTGTGATAGCCAGCAGCTCTGGGCCGCAAGACCTTGACAGACATCATTTCACCACTCCCTTGGAACAGTTACTTGCAGAGAGAGAGATACGGAGGGCACGTGCAGGTTCCATCCCGCTGCTCATATTCAACTAGGAGAGCCCAGCAGCACGAGCGTTTAATCCAGTTGTGCGGACTTGCACAACTCGAGAAGGTGAGCGGAGGGGTTAATAAACCGACCCCATGTATTGATCCATAACAGTTTGGCGCAAACGATTTTGTTTTTTCCCATTATTTGCTGTATGCACACTTAGCCACCAGGGACAAGAGTTTGTCAGCTTGATCATTGACAATGTATTGGAGCATTTTCAAACAGATCACTGCATTTTAACTGCCTACCACCAACAAACAAATGACCAGCGGGAACATTACATTCAAACACTCAAAGAATCTCTAGTAAGCTTGTCGATGACCAAGGAAACAACCAGGGCCGGTTTTAGGCAAAGTGGGGCCCTGGGCAAAAGGTTAAAGTGGGGCCCTAAATGCTCACATATTGCACCGTCACACTCAAATATTTAGGTTACATGTACAAGCGCCGCATTCAGACTGGTAAATGAGTGCGATTTATAATATTCAAGTAATTCAGCGCTTGTTTACAGACTTTTTACACAGGATGATGAAGAATGATGGCACAGAACAATCACCGGTAGAGCAATCTGTCCTCTACAGATTCATGCTATCGGCAGCACTTCTGCAGTGTTGCCGAGAGCAAGGATTTTTTGTTCCTCCATAAACATCCAATCACCCGATGATGAGCCGCATTTTGCTCGTTTGTTGGGCGATTGCCGAAATGTTTACACCTAGGAACTCTCGTCTGTGCTGCTAGGGTTTATAAATGTGGATGCTACATACACACAAACACTATATATTACACCTATACACCAAGCACACACATAGACACACACAATCCATTCCCATCAATGTCTGTGTCATACAGGACATCTCCTCCAGGGAGTGTCACTATTTCTAACCACTTATCCTCTGGCAAAGAGATGGGGATTGTGAACACAGGACTCCTTATATCGATTAAAAATTACCTACAAGTGTTTAATTAAATAGGTTTTACAAACTGGAGAGTCAGTAAGGCTATGTGCACACGGGGGCGGGTTAGGGGCGGCGGCGGCTGGGCGGGACCCGACAGGAAGCTCCGGAGCCGTCCACCGGCTTCCTGTCGGGTCCGTGCTGCGGAAGACGGGCGGGTGTGCGGCGGTGCACAGCGGGTTAGTGGCGTCGGTTCTGCAGCGGCTGGAAGCAGCACATGATTCTGCTTGCAGCCGCTGCAGAACCGGCCGGATTATTGAACATGCTCATTCTTTGCTAACCCGCTGGGAACCCAGGGGGTTAGCAACGGATGAGCATGTGGAAACCGCCGGTGTGTGCACACCGGGGGTCGGTTTCCATAGGTTTCTATGTTAATCCAAAAGCCGCTTTTGGATTAACATAAATTTGCATAAACCTGATGGAAACCGACCGGCGGTTTCCGCTGCTAAAACGGCCCTAAACCTCCCTGTGTGCACATACCCTAAGAGGAATGTTTCCATAGGATCATCTACTTAAGTATCATCTTTAACAAAATTCTGCTATATTCTTCATATTATAAAAAAAATACATTTGAATTAAGCCCCATCCTGTTGTTCTGGGGTCACTAGTGGAAATATTGATCTTAAAGGAGTTGTCCAGAATTCTATAAACATGACTGATTTCTTTCAAAAACAGCGCCACCCCTGTCTACAGGTTGTATGTGATATTGCACCTCATCTTAATTGAAGGGAATGGACCTATGCTGTAATACCACATGCCACCTGTACACAGGGGTGGCGCTGTTTTTGAAAGAATGTAGTAAAGTTTTATTAATCCTGGACATCCCTTTTAAAGCCTTGTAAATTCTGCTTGATAACTGGCTACAAATGTAGGAATTAAGGAGGTCCCCAAACTCTAATTACTCCCATCATGAACATGCGAAGATTGAAGCCTGCGGGGGGCGCTCCTGCTGCTATTATACAGCAATTACAAGGATTTTATAACTTTTATCACTGAGCGATTTTTCGTTTTTATTTTTCCCTCCGCTTTTTCCAAGAGCCAGAACTTTTTTATTATTCCTTCCACATCGCCGTACGAGGGCTTGTTTTTTGCGGGATGAGTTGTACTATTGAATGACATCATTCATTCTACCACAAAATGTACTGGAGAAAAAAAAACGAAATTCCAAGTGCTTTGAAATTGCAAATAAAAGTGCAAAAAAAGTGCAATTCCACAATTTTTTTGAGGTTTTTATTCATCATGTTAATTATGTGGTAAAAGTGACTTCATAAGTTGATTATCTAGGTCAGAATAAGAAGATACCTAACATTTTTATTTCAATCATAGAAAACCCCAGAAATTTGTAAAAAAAAAAAAAAAAAAAAATATTTTAAATACATTTGCTTTATTCGCCATTTTCCAAGACCCATGATGTTTTAATTTTTGAAGATACAGGGCTATGTGAGGGCTTACTTTATGTGCCCTGAGCTGACATATTTACTGATCCCATTTTGAGTCAGATACAACATTTTTGATCGCCTTTTATTGCATTGTATTGTAACAACGTAGTGGCCCAAAAAACACAATTCTGGCGTTTTAATTTTTTTTCCATTACGCCATTTACCAATGGGATTAATTTACTTCGTATATGGATAGCTTAGATTCTTACAAACGCAGCGATACCAAATATGTGTATTTTTTTATTTTTTTTTTACTGTTTTATTGCTATTTTCAGTTCAGCTCCTTTGGGGGCCCCTAAGAGAGTGGGGGCCCTAGGCAACTGCCCAGTCTGCCCCCCCCTAACGCCGGCCCTGGAAACAACTGAGACCACTTCATCACTGGTGTTTAGTTTGCCTATCACACATGTGTGCATGTCAAGTGCACTCCATTTGAAGCCATGTATGGACAGATGGCCAAGCTTCCTATGGAAGTCCCTCAGAAAATAACTCTGTAGACCCCACACCCTTTTCAGATGATGTAAACCCTGATTGTGCTAAATACACTGACAATCATTCAGAAAAAGCTGCTAAAAAGAGTAAACCTATGCTTTGAAATGTAAAAACAGCATGCTATCCATATGTTGCTTCCTCTGTAATTTTTTTTTTTAAGCGCTTGAGACTTTGAAAGCTGTGAAGTGGTTTATAAGCTACTCAATAAATTAAAATATCGCTATAAAAAACATGAAAAAAAGAAACCAGAAAAAAATGCTTCAGAACAAATGACGATGGCATACTGAGCTTTGCAGACAGAGGTATCATATCCTGAAATTTTTGTGGTCATTTTGATATAAACTATTGAGAGGTTCTATAGAGAATAATGGTTAGGTCACTTCTTTTAGTCACTTTACAGATATCAAAGTCAGAAACAGTTAAAAGAAGCTGAGAAAAAAAAAGACAAAGACGCCACGTGTTGTAATACAGCAACTTGCTCTCTTGCAATTAGCAGGTAAATTTCGCAGAGACAGGTTGTGCTTCGCAATGTAAACCCAGAATGTTCACTATTGGACACGTGGTGCAATAAGGGCTAATGCATTACAAGTGTTGGGTTTACAGCTTAGCAAAAAGACAAGGGCATGTTTGGCTAACCTGAAACCTCCTATAGGGGTACCTCATGGGGAACAGATGGGGTATAGTGTGACTTCCTGTTTGGTCACATGTTCGTCTGGGTTAGCAGCAGCCACGTTGCCAGAAACACATGGTGTAGAATCCATGTGTGCAAACCTGGGACATCTCTGGCAGTACTGCCTAGGGGCAGGTGGCTCCTTGGAAGGCAGGAGATCTAGGGACCATGTGGCCTCTCTTGCTTGGTACCAGCTGTTGCCCTGGAAGGCATGAAGTCCGGAGATATGGCAGAACCTGTGAGGGCTGCTTCGAGCGACTGTTGTCCTGGAATGGAATGCGTGGAAATGGAAGGTACATGAGGAGACCACAAGGGTATTCAGGAAGCTATATCCCTGCTTTTGGATTTGGAACAGACAGGAGTTGGTGATCCCAGAGAGGCATTTTCCTGAATGGTGGACTGGCAGGAGTCAGTGAATGGAGTTGGGTATAGCTCCTGTAAGGAAACCACTGGCAAGAGACTATGTAAACAAAGTCAGGTGGGCATAGCCTCCATTAGGACAGACTGTATGTCATGAATTTTCTGCTGATGTTTTTAAAAAGGACTGTTTATGTTGTGCGGTGTAATCAACCGGATGGGCTTATTTTAATGAAAAACGTGTATGTCTGCCTCAATCCTGCTACCCTCTGAGTGTCCCTCAACACGTTCAGTGAGCAAAACACTACACTGCACATACCCTTAGGGAAACTCATTTTTTTAAATATATCTGTATTTATGAATGCATCCCAATATTCATAGATATAGCAAACAATGTGTGACACTTCAACGGCAATAGGATTTACAAAATATGGTAATTCTGTAACAAATACAAAAAAACACCATGGTTAATTGTATTGCCAAGGGACAGTGAAAGCAATTCAATGTTTTCTTTACTGGGGTCAGCAATCTGTAATTTTAGTACTGAAGGGTTAGCATGGCTATTTGTCATTGGGAGAGAAAATAGGATTAAATCTACTAATCCTTTAAGGGGGTGTCACACGCGTCAATGTCGTCAGCGATCTGATCGCTGACGACATTGACGGCTGATTGCTGGTGAGCTGTCACACAGACAGACTCACCAGCGATCAATTGACCAGAGACATCATGGAAACGATTTAAATATCGTTTCCACGATGTCCTGCTCCCGCTGCCAGCCTGCTGGAAGCGGGAGCAGCCTGGTCTCCAAGGTACACTGCGGGTAACTAGGCAGCGCGCGCTGCCTAGATACCCGACGTGTACCTTAGTTACCAGCCTCCTCCGCTCACCGGGTGAGCGGAGGAGGCTGGTAACTAAGGTACACGTCGGGTATCTAGGCAGCGCGCGCTGCCTAGAGACCCGCAGTGTACCTTGGATACCAGCTCCCAGCGCTTGTGAGAGGCGCTGGGAGCTGGAATATCGCTAGTCCCGGTGTCACACGCAGCGATGCTGCGTGTCCACCGGGCGACAATCGCCAGGTTTCAGAGCTGGTTCTGAAACCTGGCGATCATCAACCAGCGATTTATCGCTGGTTGATGCAGTATGTCACACGCGTCAATATCGCTGCAACGTCACGTGCAGCCGATATCGTGCAGGCGATATTGACGCGTGTGACACCCCCTTTAGAGTGCATGGAGTGGAGTTACAAAATTATTGATTGTATTGCTAAACTAACACAGCTGCTATACCTGGATAAAGAGAGCAGGCAATTACGCCTGCTGAGGAGTGTATAGACTGGTTATGTAAGCTCCCTGGCTGCAAATGGATAAGGCGTTAAGATGTGTTGACTGTTAAATTCACTTCTCCAACAATGTTGTGAAAATAATATGTTGTAAATGTCAAATCTGATGTATTGTAGATAGTTAGGAAAATGTATTATTTGTTCTGCTCTATTATTCTGAATTTCAATTCCAATTTATCAAATGGAGTAGAAATGCAGAAAGAATGCTCAGTTCACTGAACCTTTCTTTATGTAGCGCCGGGACACAATGCAAACTCACATTTGTGTGAAATCAATATATTGCAGCCTATGGTACTGCTAAGGGATCAATGGTTTATTAAAGTCAATGACTTAGAATATGGCTAGCTGACACACAAATGTCATGATGCATTGAGTAGCTTGCACATAATTGATACTGAGCAACCAGATTTGATTTATTCAGGAGTTTTGGTAGTTTTGTTTTAAAGGAGAAGTTTATCTATAAACTCCCTCTAATGAAGAAGTATTTTACAGATAAAACAGGCTTTAAAGCACCACCATTGGTGTGATATCACTAATGCATGTTCCCTGTCACAAGTAACATACTTACTAGCCGCTATTTTCCGCCCGTTCCAGCACTGCTCTTATCAGGTTCTGCCATCTTGTGACTGCAGCTCCTGACTAGCTGGAAGTCAAAGCTAAAGGTCACAAGCTCTCAATGTAAGTGTATTTGCCATGTTCTGACTCTCATAGACTTAAATTGAGACATGACCTCCGTCTCATCCAGCAAATATTGGAGTGATCTGGAAGGTCACAAACAAAGCAGAAGGAGACCGGAATGTCACGAAGAACAGTAGAAGACAGAGGCTAGTAATTACAGGTTGGGCCATTTATATGGATGTACCTGAATAAAATGGGAATGGTTGGTGATATCAACTTCCTGTTTGTGGCACATTAGTATATGGGAGGGGGAAAATGTTTCCAGATGGGTGGTGACCATGGCGGCCATTTTGAAGTTGGCTATTTTGGATCCAACTTTATTTTTGGCAATGAGAAGAGGGATATTGTCAAGTTTCCGAATATCAATATAATAACCAAGATAAGGAATAACCCTTAAAATTAATAATTTATTGCATCATATTAAAATAAATGAGAAAAAAAATAATACAAAATGTAATTCACCCCTAATACAGAGTATGATCCCACACACAGATCCACAAAAAACAAATATAAGAAAATTAAAAACAAATATCAAGCAGACAATTTTCCATGTCTTATTCAGTAAGTTCAAGTCTGTAAGGTCAGTATCTTAGATGATCCGTCTGGTACACTGCATTAGGGGTCAATTAAGTTTTGTGTTATTTTTTCTCATTTATATTAATATGATGCAATAAATTATTAATTGTAGGCGTTATTCCCTCTTTTGGTTATAATAACTACATTTCTACGGATATACATTAGTGATACTACTCCAGCTGGGAAATTTAAAAAAAAAAGTGGTGCTTTAAAATAAAGAACAGGCACTTCTGTCTGTCTTCCTAACCAGTTCAGGTCTGTGGATAGGAGACACCAATTTTTACATCAGTAGAGGTAGTTGGTTTCACAGCCAGGGAATCAAGAGGATGGATAGTAATTGGATATTATTATACAGGGGTATGTCATATATCACAATGATTTAATACTTCTAGAAATGCCTATCATTCTGGACAAACATTTTGTAAAATTAAAGTGACTATGCTTTACTATCATGAGCACATGCCCAAAGGGCACTACCATATATACTGTGTATTCTATTGGTAGAACAAGGGTCTACGAATGGCAAGCAGATGCCAAGAGACGTTTGTTGAAATTGGCTCAATGAAGAGCTTGTTTTCATCATTAAAGTCCATAAGAGTAAGAACAACACAAAAATAACCAAACCGCATGGTCGCCTTGCCATGACAGCCTATCAAAGCTCAGGCAGCTGTCCTAAGTGAACAGCAATTTTCTGGCAGGAAACATAAATGCTTGAAATAAGAAAACCCTAGAAATGCTGACACTTTTTATCAAGTATATTATAATGATGCCATTAAAGGTAACGACATTGTCCTGAAACCTGGCAATGTTGCTGAAGCAACTATCGCCGTTGATATCACCCTGTTACACGGGGCAACTCTCCAGCAATGTCGCCGCAACTTGGCCACGCCCCTCAGTTGCCGGCGATGTGGCCGGAGATGTTGCCCTGTGTGATTGTACCTTAAGAGTATTGAGGAGGTGTGGAGGGCAGGATGGAGCAGAGAAGGAGATGAGAAGATTGATGATATCTATGGAAGGAGTTCCCATCCTCACAGCCATGCAATAAAGGGGGTTTTAAATCTCAAACTGGCATCATTTTCGTAACATCTCTGTAAGGCGGCCGTCACACGGTTCAATTTAATGCACGATATCGCTTAAGCGATCTGCTTTTTGATCGCTTAAGCGATATCGTTTGTGCATCGCTGCGTGCGATCAAGCGATTTTACAATGTAAAATCGCTTGATCGTTACATCGC
>JARQOC010000005.1:284034660-284046374 GCA_033576535.1 Allobates femoralis
ACTTAACACACCTGGTCCCAGGGACAGTGGGCGGACCAATAGAGGGAGGGCTCAGTCAGTGGGATGGAAAGAAGGAAAAAGTGTGGGGTGGGAAGTGAGTGAGAAGTGCGAGTCGGGAGAGGAGCAAAGAGTGAGGACCAAGGGAACTTGACTAGAAGGGAGCTTGTCCAGGGTCGTGAAACAGCAAACTGCATGAGAGGCAGAGGGAGCCCTAGGGGCACGGACAGAAGCAAAGAGAACCACACGTGTGCCTGAATCCAAGTTTGAACGAAGTCGGATGGAGGGGCTGGTAGGAACCAGGGGACAGGCCCTGAAAGTGGCAAGGAGATTCCAGACTTCAACCACAGAACCAGAGGCCACTAGGTCCAAAGGAGCTGTGGCCGACACCCGACACATCCGCCGAGAAGGTAGCCCTACTAGGGCCAGGGGGCAAGGTACCATTCGCCTGAGATGGCCCGTGGCTGCCAGATTGGGGCTCTGTGTGCTGAGGCGTGAGCAGGAGAGAGGCAGACAGTTAGAGCTGGAGAGTAACCGAGACAGGAACATAAGGAGGTGTCTTGGACGAGCTTTCCCAGTTCCCCGAGAACTATCTGGACTGAGTTTGGGCATGGGACAGTATCTCGTGGCATTGCAAAGTGAACGCTAAGTAAACTGGGTATAAAACTCAACAACCGTGTGTGAGACTGTTTATTTTCCCTCCTGCGGAGCGGCAGACTGATAAGCCATGCAGGACGCGGAGAACCTAACAAGTAAGGCCCATCCGCCTCCCTCAGCCTGAAGCACCCTGTGGCCTAACACTGCCATAAAACTATTCCGGTGTTGCCCTGGGGTACCATTCCACCCATGGGGAGCGATACCACCTAAGCTGTGATTCCACTTTCCCTAGAGGTCCCGCACCGCAGCGTCGGTCATCAATAGCCGAACATCAAGGGTAATGTTGAACCACCCAGGCCCAGGGAACTCAGATCTGAGGCGCAGTTTGGAATTCACGGGTAGCAGTGCCTGAGGCTGTGGCCATGGTGGTCAAGGAAAAGTGTGGAAAAAGAAAATAATAAAAATGTTTATTCGTGACGCCACCTGTAGATTCCGGTGATGCAT
Organism: Allobates femoralis; assembly: GCA_033576535.1. NCBI lineage: Eukaryota > Metazoa > Chordata > Amphibia > Anura > Aromobatidae > Allobates > Allobates femoralis. Next base: position 284,035,759 of record JARQOC010000005.1, read on the forward strand.
CGGCGCTTCTTGGGCCTCCGGGGTGATGGGTGGCAGCAAGATGGAGTAGCTCCCTACAGGAGGAGCGGGACCCCCGGGGCTAGGGGCTGTTATGGTCGAATAGGCCAGCACAGTCGTTTCTGCACAAGGTTGGAGTAGGGGAGCGCAGTCGGTGTGGTGCGGGATGAGTGGAAGGAGGGACACACCACATTAAAGTCTTTTGGTACTTTTACTGATGACTGGATACAGGTACACACGTCCGAAGTGCTCTTTCGTGCTCTAAGCTTTTGTGCTCTAAGCCTGGCAGTTATGGAACCTAACTGGACCGTTACTTCTCTCTCTCTCCACACCCGGGTTGCTGCACTGAGGGCTCTCTCTTGGGCCACTGCCGGCTCTCTCCACGGTCCCTGGCTCTCAACTGTTGGTGCTGCGGGTGTCCGGGAAGTTGAGCCTCCTCGGGATGCTGGTTTCTCTGCTGGGTCTATCTCCTCCGTCCCTGTAGACTCGGGCTCCAGTGACCAATACTCTGATGGGGTGAGCCGGTATGGCTCTTCTGCCCCCGGTAAAGTGTTTCTCGCCTCTGCCTTCAATCCCTAATCTGTGGGTCCTCCACTGACTCTGATGTGTACTGGTTTGGGCCTATCACGGCTCCAGTACCAGTTCAGCTCACTAGGCTCTGAGCTCCTGTAGCTCTTCTAGCGTCTTCACACTGACTGTTTGACTCCACTCCCACCACCTGTATTTATAGGGGGAACTGGCTTAAGGCAACCAGTTGGGTCCCCCCTACAGGCCTGGGGTGGTAGGTGTTGGCTCAAAGTGGTTTACTCACTGTGGGAAATCCTTCAGTGTCCCAGAGAAGCCTGTGGCCACCTGGTATAGGGTGCCACATTCCCCCCTAGTTAACATCAGTACTCCCGGACTGAGCAAAATGTTTTGTACATAACATATAGACAATAATAATAACAACTATATACAAAGTCTCAAAATTCAAAATGTACAAAAATCACTGAAAATGTTATAAAAATTAGAAAAATATGCAAAGCAGTCCTTACAGCACTAGTCCATCCGGCACAGGCTGTGAAAAAGCAAAGAAAATAGTTTTTAGGTACACTAGTCCTGTGACTGTAGTCCAGGGTTAAACAAACAGGTAAAATCTGGAGAAAAGGGTAAAGTCCAGCAGTAAAGTCTCTGATGGCTTTGAACACATGAAGGGCTAGCATACTTTACATTTTATACAGTTTCCCTATGAGTGTCTCTGCTTAGGAGGTCGGGTCTCACCTTCTTTCTACCCCAGGCACTTTCTATTCCCAACTTAATGTGCATGGGGCTGTGCCCAGTTCCTCCACCCTTCTATACACTTCTATTTACTGTTTATTTACATAAGGTACTATTTAACTTGCTACTTCACCTTTAGCATGTTTATACCCACTCTCCATACCTAGATGGGGCCTGTCCTTGGGTACTGCGACATGACCTACGTGGACTAGGTGTTTCTTGTGTACCAACTTCTCTTTGAGGTGGTAAGGTAGGTAACTGTCTGCGAAGCCTTGGTCTTACTGTAAGACTAGCAGGTTCACCGATTGTAGGAATCTCTGGTTCCGGTACAACAGGCTGTACTTCTTGTACTTGAACGGGTTCTACTGGTCTTCTTGGTTCTGGATCTTCTACAGGTTGAACTGGAAGTTGATTTTCTACTGGTTGATAGAATGAGAGCACTGGCTCTATGACTGCTCCATTGTATTGAGGCCAGTCTTCTGGGAAATCTCCTAGTTCAGTGTGAATCACTCTTTTTCTTGTCTCTGTAACTGTTGTTAATGGATAAGTTACTTCTTGTGATTTCAATTGGTCAGGGCATTTCTTGAGATGATCTCTTAAAACTGTTGAGGTTGTTCTACCTTCATCTCGGCTAATTACGTAGGTTTTTGAATTGTCAAAGTTGGATTGCATAACAGTATATGGTTCAGATTCCCATTGATCATCTGGCTTGTTGTTCCTTCTTTTTCTTTTTAGAACTAGTTTGCCTGGTAACAAGGGTTCAGATGTGGCATTTTTGTTGAAGTCATGCTCTTGTTTACTTCTGATTTGATCTAAGTTTTTTTCCACACATTCCTGAACTTTCTTGTACCGTTGTTGATGGTGATAATTCCAATCTTCTACTGAAGCATCTTGGTTTGGTTCTACAGTTCCCATCTCCAAGTCAATTGGGAGTTTTCCAGGTCTTGCTCGCATTAAGTAGGCTGGTGCGTAGTTAGTAGAACTTACAGGGATATGATTGTAGATATCCACTAAGTCAGGTAGTTTTTCTGGCCACTGATTTCTTTCTTCAAGTGGTAAAGTCTTTAACATGTCGATGACAATGTTGTTCATTTTCTCACAAAGACCATTTGTTTGCAGATGATACGACGTGGTTCTGATCTTCCTGCAACCATACAATCCTAGGAACTCTTGGAATAGTTGTGATTCAAATGCGGAACCTTGATCTGTTAATACCTGGTCTGGATATCCGTGTGGTCTACAGAAACAATTCTGGAAGGTCTTGGCTACTACTTCTGCAGTTAAATCCTTAACTGGTGCTACTACTAGGAATCTGGAGTAGTGGTCAACCATGGTAAGAGCATAGGTATACCCTATTCTGCTAGGTGTTAACTTGACATGATCCAAGGCAACAATCTCTAGAGGCTTCTTAGTAACAATTGGTTGTAATGGTGCTTTCTGACTTTGCTGGTCTTTTCTTCTCAGGTGACACGGTCCACAGTTCTTACAGCAGCTCTCAATGGAACCTCTCATGCCGACCCAGTAAAAGCGATCTTTTAACAGCATCTCCAGTTTCGTCCAACCAAAGTGTCCTGCATCATTGTGATATGCTTCTAGTACCATCTATACATCTCACTTTGGTACCACGATCTGCCAGATCAGTTCATGGGTTCTAGGATTAAGGTGACGTCTACACAGTTTACCTTGATAAATGACAATTTTCCGTTCTCCTTCCATAGGCGTTTGGCATCTTCTGGACTTAGACAGGAGTGTTCTTTGGTTATTAGCTCTTTAATTAGGCTAACAGCCGGGTCACTGTCCTGGGTCTCTTTCCAGCTATGGTGAGATAATGGGTTCACTGTTTTCTCTTGACATCTTTGGCTTGCCTGATGACATGAGAATGCAGCTGGATGGTGGAAGGCTGGCAACTCTACTTCCTCTAGTTCATCCACGTCTTCTCCCACATCTGGTAGATTAGGCATTCTAGATAGGGCGTCAGCATTGCCGTTCTTATGACCTGCCCGGTACTTAACAGTGAAGTCATAGTTGGTTAATCTAGCCATCCAACGCTGCTCCATGGCTCCCAGCTTTGCAGTCTCTAAATGGGTTAGAGGGTTGTTATCGGTGAAATCTGTGAACTTGGAGGACGCCAGGTAGTGCTTGAACCGTTCTGTGATTGCCCAGACTAAGGCTAGGAATTCCAACCTGAAAGAACTGTAATTCTCTGGATTCCTCTCTGTTGGACGGAGCTTTCTGCTGGCATAGGCTATCACTTTCTCTTTGCCTTTCTGTCTCTGTGCCAACACAGCTCCTAAGCCTTGGTTGCTGGCATCGGTGTATAACAGGAACGGTAAACTGTAGTCGGGGTAGGCCAGGATCTCTTCTCCAGTTAGGGCATCTTTCAGCTGCTGGAAAGACTGTTCTTGTTCTTGTCCCCACTGGAATGGAGGACCTCTGATCTTGCCCTTCTTGGATTGTCCTACCAGGAGATTTTGCATGGGCGCTGCTATCTTTGTATAGCCCTTGATGCACCTCCTGTAGTACCCGACCAGTCCTAAGAATTGGCGTACCTCTCTGAAGGTGGTTGGCGTGTGGCCAGTCCTTGATTACTGTGATCTTGTCCGAGTCTGGTGCTACGCCTTCTGCACTGACCACATGCCCAAGGTACTGAACTTTGGGTTTTAACAAATGACATTTTGAAGGTTTCAACTTCATACCATACTTGGACAACGACTCAAACACTTCACTCAAGTGTTGCAGGTAGTCTTCATAGGTTTTGGAGTACACTATGAATCTCATCCAGGTATAGCAATACAATCTCGAAGTTTCTGTGGCCTAGGCAACACTCCATCAGCCGTTGGAATGTTCCTGGTGCGTTGCATAACCCGAATGGCATTCTGTTGAACTCACATAACCCCATCGATGTTGTGAAGGCTGTCTTCTCACGGTCGGTCTTCTGCAACGGAGACCTGCCAGTACCCACTAGTAAGATCCAAGGTTGATAAGTAATTGGCAGACTTTAGAGCAGCAAGTGACTCTTCTATATGGGGTAACGGGTATGCATCCTTGTGTGTTACTTTGTTGATCTGCCTATAATCTACACACATTCTCATACTACCATCTTTCTTTTTAACCAGAACCAGTGGTGTTGCCCAGGGGCTACAACTATCCCTAATGACCCCTGCATTCTTCATGTCCTGCAGCATTTCTTTTGCTTTCCGGTAGTGTGTTGGTGGTATAGGCCTGTATCTTTACTTTATGGGTGGATGGTTTCCTGTGGGTATGTGATGTTGTACCCCTTTAATCCTCCCAAAATCAAGTGGATGCTTGCTAAACACTTGTTTATATTCCTGAACTACCCGATAAACTTTGTGTTTCTGGTGAGAAGATGTGTTGTCAGTTCCTACATGGAGATCCTGACACCATTTCTCTAACTGTTTCTTAGAATCAGATCATCATTTCACTTCTTGGAGGCAGTACAATAGGAATTGGGTCTGTGACACGTACGCTACCAATTTCACCATTAGATAATGTTACCTGTTGCTGGTATGCGAGAGCTCGGATCTCCTTCTGAAGAACCCTCCTTTCTCCTAGAAGCAGTATCTGCACTCTGTTGGAGCAAAAACAGCACTTCATCTAGACAGTTAACCATCACATTGGTACCCAGTATCACATGCGGATCCCGCTCGTTGGGTTTGTCCTGAACCACAATGAGTCCCTGGTTCTTTAATTGCACCCTCCCCACCTTTACAGTTGCCTCCCAATGCCCCTCTACATTAACGGGTAACCCATTGGTTGCTATAATGTTCAAGTTCTAGTTCAGACCAGAACCGTTTGTAAAGGATACTCGGGATGGTGGTCACCTGGGATCCAATGCAGTGGTAGTGATGCCGTCGATGATGATGGACATGTATGGACGATCTCCCATGTACCTGTGCAGCCAATTGGATGGGCCTGGACAGGCTACTCCTGGGGTTGGGCCCCGGCCCCAGGGGTTGCTCATTTAAAGAGCAGAACCGGTAGATGTGCCCTGCTTTGTTGCACTTGCGACAGATGGGTTGTTCGCTGACACTGTAGCAATCTGTGGACCTCCCTCAAAGCGGTGGTGTCCTCTTCTTCATCCATGGAATGTCGTCCGGACTGTCAGTGAGCTGGATCTTTGCTGGTGGCTGTGTCTCTGTCTTGGGTTGCCTAGCACCTCAGAGCTTAGCCATCTCGCTGCTCAGCTGGCGCACCTCAGAGCACAGGCTGTCAAACCAGTCAGGGGTCACAGCCTGCATGCTGGTCTCTGCTGCAAGGGATAAAGAAGGTGCTTCTGGCAAAGAGGGGTTTTTAACCCATCGCGGCTGTGGGGTTAAGTCTGGCACTGCTGGGAGCTGCTGTCCCTTAACGGTTAGTTCTTTTAGGGTAGCAAACTCTGCATCAGGGTTTTGGAGAGCCCACCAGCTTGCTTACTTACTATCATCCGGTAACTTGAGGCCCCTTACAAATTGTTCAATGAGCATTTTATTTTCATCACGGGTGCCATTGGGATCAACTTGTTTGAGGAGTCTCAGTGCCTCCCGCAGGCATAAGGAGTAATCTAGGACACTTTCTTGTGCCCCTTGTTTACAATGGTAAAACAACAGTCTTAATTCAATCTCCAAGTGATGATCAAAACTCTTTTAACTTTTCAAAGATTTGCACAACAGACCCTTGATCTTCCTCAGACCAGTTCCGAGTTTCCAGCTCTGCTGCACCTGTTAACTGTCCCATCACTACTGATGCTTTCTGCTTATCGGTCATCGCGTACATGTCCAGTACACTACATATCTTTCTCTGGAATGCGTCCAGGGTGCCTGGCTGGCCGTCATACTTGGGTAACTAGGCTGCATTGGGGACATATGGTAGCGAGATCGGCATTATCGGAGCTACTGGTGCAGGCGCTGGTGACGGTATTGCGCCGCCGGATGGATTGGTGACTGCGGGCTGTCTGCTCAGGACTCCATTAACGGCAGCAGGCTGGTTCACGATCGGGACCGGTGCATCACTTGGATCCAGGGCACTCATTTTCGCTCCCACTAGTGAATCGCTGCCAGTCTCTGAAGAATGAAAGTCAGTAGTCGGCTCGGCGGGCGGGGAGTGGAGCACCTCGGGTATTTCTGGAACCGACTGCTGCGTCTGGCAGTTCTCGTCAGAGCGTGGGGCGGGGCATATCTTCACGCCCTTGCACTGTAACACCCCCTTTCTTTACCGCTTTGTGGCGCAGCAATGGCGGCTCAAATTTACAGTTCTCAAACACAGTCTATATACGGCACCCAGTACCCGGTTACACCGGGCACGGGATCCTGTTCGTGACACCAGATTGACCCACCCAGGCCCAGGGGACTCAGATCTCAGGTGCTGTGTGGAAGTCACAGGTAGTGGTGCCTGAGGCTGTGGCCCTGGTGGTCAAGGAAAAATGTGGAAAAATAATAAAAATATTTATTCGTGACACCACCTGTAGATTCTGGTGATGGCATCGGCGCTGCTTGGGCCTCCGGGGTGATGGGCGGCAGCAAGATGGAGTAGCTCCCTACAGGAGGAGCGGGACTCCCGGGGCTAAGGGCTGTGATGGGGGAATAGGGCAGTACAGTCGTTTCTGCACTAGGTTGGAGTAGGGGAGCGCAGTTGGTGTGGTGCGGGATGAGTGGAATGAGGGACACGCACACATTAAAGTCTTTTGGTACCTTTACTGATGACTGGATACAGGTACACATGTCCGGAGTGAAGGAAAACACCTTGGGATCTCCACAGTGGGTAGGGTTGTAGGCCTCCTTATTTAGCTTTCGTGCTCTAAGCCTGGCAGGTATGGAACCTAACTGGACCGTTACTTCTTTCTCTCTCTCTCCACACCCGAGTTGCTGCACTGAGGGCTCTCTCTTGGGCCACCGCCGGCTCTCTCCACGGTCCCTGGCTCTCAACTGTTGGTGCTGCGGGTGTCCGGGAAACTAAGCCTCCACCAGGCCACAGACAGTTCTATCTTGTCTATTTGACTGGCACTTTCATACAAACTCTGAGAAGTGGGTAGGCTTAGAGCAGGAAGGTTTTGTGACACTGTTGAGATATTTGCCATGGTTGGAAACCAGAGACAAAACGCTGGAGGAATCTATAAATTTGTTTAGAGCAGCAGTAGTTAAGACTTTGGATCGTTTAAAACATAGGTTTCATCTAATGAGCTCCTCAAACCCCCTGTCTCCGTTGTTCTGCAACCCGGAGTTTCTGCTGGGCCTTTATAGGAATAATTCCTACGGTGAGAAGCTAGAGAGGACCCCAGGGTTATCCAAGTCTTGAAGAATGGGGCACTGATATCCCTGGAAGAAATGCAGAATTTAGACCCTCCCAAGTCACTTTCATGGCTGGAATGCAGGCAGCTGGCCTCATTTGTAGGACCACGATTGAGAAAGAGTGGCAGACCTCCACCTTGGTACTTATCCCCTTTGAGAAAACATTTGTGCAGAGTAGTAGACCTGTCCACTTAGTATCCCTTACACACAACCTTCTTCTGCAGGCAGAAACACTGAGGGAACCCGACTTGAAATGTATTGATATGATAACGAGAATTAGATGTAACTTTCTCTGCAGAGGAAAAGTTCAAAGCATATCGGCGGCGGGTTATGCAAGAAACAAAATACAACATCTTGTCAAGGTGGTACCACTATGCAGTGAAATGAAACAGGATGTTTTTGGAGGCATCGGATGTATGTTGGCACTGTGGCACGGAACATGGCACTATGCTACACATTTGGTGGGATTGCCCTAACATAGGAATCTTCTGGGACAAGGTTTTCCAGTTATACAGGAAGGTATCGGGCAATGTCATTTTCCCATCTCCCAAAATTTCTCTCCCGTCAATGCTCTAAGGTTCCATAGGGGCACAGAAAAAAAGTCTGTTGCAATTTTTCTTGGCCGCTGCTCGCTTGGTAATACCGAGTCACTGGAAAAATACAACTGTTCCAATAATGAAAGAGTGACTCCAGAAATTTACTCATATAGGTCATATGGAAGAATTGTCCGCTGAGGTCACAGGTGATTTTGAGAAATACACTCATGTGAGGCAGTACTGGATTCTCTTTAGAAAGTGTCCAGAGCTTAATTCCAGGTTCAGTTAAAGATCCGGAGAGCGGAGTGTCCTTGAAAAAGGTTGACACCTAAAAACTCCCCTGTGTTAAGTAAGGTGCTGACCCCCATCCCCCTCTCCTCTTATACTGTTCTCTTCTCTTTCCTTATCTCTTCTTTTTCCTTTTTCACCTATGATCTCTTTTATCTATGTGTTTAACCATTAGTGAGTCATATGGGTGATCTGCCCATGAATAAAAAATAGAGTTGCGCAGATAAAGGCGAAAAGTAGCCACCATGAGAGTCAAAATACTAATATGGTATTTGGGAAAATTCAATAAATGAAGAGAGGTAGTGACTTATTTGTTGTTATTCTATTACTTATTTTGTGAATATGCTTTATCTGCTCTGTTTGGCAACCCCGGGACTGAATTTATGTCATTGTTTTTTTTCTCCGCAATTGTTCCATTTATTGTAAAACTTTATTAAAAAAAAAAAAAAAAAAAAGAGATTTAACGAAAATGTAAGTTTATAAATGCTTTATTATGAAGCTGCAGGTACAGATAGTGATAGCTTGGGAGGGCATAAACGACTTGACAGATTCCCTTTAAAATTGCAATTGGGAGAAGGTATTCTTCAAATTATTCTTCAAATATGAGAGACCTGGAGCAGTTTGCAAAACAAAAGTGGTCCAAAATTCCTGATGAGAGGTTGAAGAGGCTTGTTGATAGTTATAATAAGTGACTTAAATTCAGTTATTTATTTCAAAGGGTGTGCAATAGATATTAGGTTAAGGGTGCCAACAATTTTGTATGGCCCATTTCTGGGGTTTTGTGTGATATTATGTCAAATTTGCCTTTTTTTCCCTCTGTTTTTTGTGTTATTCCAATACACACAGTAAATAAACCTGAGTTTAACAAAATATGTGTAATTGTAATAATGTTCTGGGAGAAATACTTCATTTTCTGGAACAATTTCAAGGGTACCATTACTTTTGGCTAAGACTCTCTAATTACAATGATTTATTATGCTTTTGTAATGTGTCCGTAAAAACTATTGTCTGTCCATTATTGTTTGAAAAGTTGTTCAGAAAAAAATTAAAAGTCAAGATTGCAACTTTAGAAGCACGAATAGTGCACATTAGAACCAGATCTGGGCCCTACATACATAAAAGAACTAAGGCAGTGATTCTTAACTCCAGTCCTCAGGACCCACCAACACGATGTGTTTTCAGGATTTCCTTAGTATTGCACAGGGGTTGGAGTTATCCCCAGTGCAGGTGATTAAACTATCTCCTGTGCAATACTAAGGAAATCCTGAAAACAAGATCTGTTGGTGGGTCCTGAGGACTGGAGTTGAGAAACACTGAACTAGGGTTTCTTGACCCCTGTTTAGAACTAACAATAGGCATGTGTTAGTTAGAGTAGTGACTGCTTATACATGCAGCTCATGAAATGCAATCGGTACTGCAACACCCATAATATTCAAAGACAGTTACAGGTGTGGAAGAACTCAACCTCTCTAGAGTATGGACTGGAGGAAAAGGGTACCCTCATCCTGTAGGTATGTGGGAGTCCTGGTATTGGAACTGGTATGCCATAAACTGCTCGAAAGATAATACTCCTTAAAGGGGAAGATAGTGATAGGTTGGGAGCCATAAACTAGGTGACAAGTTTCCTTTAAAGGGATTATGTAATGAGAAAATGACATATTGTTTAAATCAGATTTGTGTGATAAATGTATTTTAAAATTTTTTTGGTAGGTTTTTAACCCCTTCATGACCCAGCCTATTTTGACCCTAATGTAAAAGAAAAAACAACAACAGCTTGTAGTGCGCCTATACACATGGGGCTGTTAACGGGTGGTTCTTTTGCATTTAAACTCACCTGGTCTGGTTATAAACCACAGCCCGTAGATAAGCTTATTAATTTGAAGCAGCAGAATCCTCCGGTTCCGTCCTCGTGCTTCCTACGAGGTCTTCTCCGGGGAAACACTAGTGCCGGGCGGCGTCACGCGTCTGGTAAAGGGGCCGATCCAGCTGGCGTCTTTTCAGGTCCTCTCCCTCCTCTGCAGCTCACTCCACCACTCTCCCCATAGGGAGTCAGAATGATACAAAAAGATGGAAGCGTGATGTATGTTTGGGCGCTGAGGTAAGGAAGATCTCTGATGCTGGCTTCTTTTCCGGACTTTATTAAAATAATTGCAGTTATAATTATTCAAGCTTAAGGCTCTCAAAACCCACGATGCATTTCGACGTGCATACACGTCTTTCTCAAGTGAATGAGAGCCCTTCAATTCCTCCTATC
>JARQOC010000005.1:284046474-284112731 GCA_033576535.1 Allobates femoralis
AATACACGTGCAAGTAATTACAAAGAAATTGTTCAGAAACTATTGGAGAGCTACAAAGCGCTTGGTTGCAACATGAGTATTAAACTACATTTTCTGCATTGCCATCTTGCCAACTTTCCGGAAAATCTTAGTGCTGTTAGCGATGAGCAAGGTGAACGATTTCACCAAGATTTGAAGGTTATGGAAGACCGTTACCAGGGTAGATGGGATGTACATATGATGGCTGACTATTGCTGGAGCATCAAACGTGATTGTCCTCAAGTTAAACACTCCAGAAAAAGCTATAAATGTACATTTTTACCTTAAATACTTGCATGCATATATATTATATATATATATATATATATATATATATATATATATATATATATTTATACAGTTAGGGCCAGAAATATTTGGACAGTGACACAATTTTCGCGAGTTGGGCTCTGCATGCCACCACATTGGATTTGAAATGAAACCTCTACAACAGAATTCAAGTGCAGATTGTAACGTTTAATTTGAAGGTCTGAACAAAAATATCTGATAGAAAATGTAGGAATTGTACACATTTCTTTACAAACACTCCACATTTTAGGAGGTCAAAAGTAATTGGACAAAAAACATAACCCAAACAAAATATTTTTATTTTCAATATTTTGTTGCGAATCCTTTGGAGGCAATCACTGCCTTAAGTCTGGAACCCATGGGCATCACCAAACTCTGGGTTTCCTCCTTCTTAATGCTTTGACAGGCCTTTACAGCCGCAGCCTTCAGGTCTTGCTTGTTTGTGGGTCTTTCCGTCTTAAGTCTGGATTTCAGCAAGTGAAATGCATGCTCAATTGGGTTAAGATCTGGTGATTGACTTGGCCATTGCAGAATGTTCCACTTTTTTGCACTCATGAACTCCTGGTAGCTTTGGCTGTATGCTTGGGTTCATTGTCCATCTGTACTATGAAGCGCCGTCCAATCAACTTAGCAGCATTTGGCTGAATCTGGGCTGAAAGTATATCCCGGTACACTTCAGAATTCATCCGGCTACTCTTGTCTGCTGTTATGTCATCAATAAACACAAGTGATCCAGTGCCATTGAAAGCCATGCATGCCCATGCCATCACGTTGCCTCCACCATGTTTTACAGAGGATGTGGTGTGCCTTGGATCATGTGCCGTTCCCTTTCTTCTCCAAACTTTTTTCTTCCCATCATTCTGGTACAGGTTGATCTTTGACTCATCTGTCCATAGAATACTTTTCCAGAACCGAGCTGGCTTCTTGAGGTGTTTTTCAGCAAATTTAACTCTGGCCTGTCTATTTTTGGAATTGATGAATGGTTTGCATCTAGATGTGAACCCTTTGTATTTACTGTCATGGAGTCTTCTCTTTACTGTTGACGTAGAGACAGATACACCTACCTCACTGAGAGTGTTCTGGACTTCAGTTGATGTTGTGAACGGGTTCTTCTTCACCAAATAAAGTATGCGGCGATCATCCACCACTGTTGTCATCCGTGGACACCCAAGCCTTTTAGAGTTCCCAAGCTCACCAGTCAATTCCTTTTTTCTCAGAATGTACCCAACTGTTGATTTTGCTACTCCAAGCATGTCTGCTATCTCTCTGATGGATTTTTTCTTTTTTTTCAGCCTCAGGATGTTCTGCTTCACCTCAATTGAGAGTTCCTTTGACCGCATGTTGTCTGGTCACAGCAACAGCTTCCAAATGCAAAACCACACACCTGGAATCCACCCTTGACCTTTTAACTACTTCATTGATTACAGGTTAACGAGGGAGACGCCTTCAGAGTTAATTGCAGCCCTTAGAGTCCATTGTCCAATTACTTTTGGTCCCTTGAAAAAGAGGAGGCTATGCATTACAGAGCTATGATTCCTAAACCCTTTCTCCGATTTGGATGTGGAAACTCTCATATTGCAGCTGGGAGTGTGCATTTTCAGCCCATATTATATATATAATTGTATTTGTGAACATGTTTTTGTAAACAGCTAAAATAACAAAACTTGTGTCACTGTCCAAATATTTCTGGCCCTAACTGTATATATCCTTTGTAAAAAAACATGATAGTGTTAAAAAACATATTTGTCATGCCTATTTCTTATATATTTCATTTTTTGTTCATATTTGTATTATTATTTAAAAAAAAAAAAACACTTTTTAGGTACAGTAGTTTACATATTTTTGAGAAGACAAAAATCCTATAGTTCAAAAACTTGACGTGATAGGGAAAAACTGAGATCATTTCTGGATTCAGCATCCAAAAATTAATTATGAACAGTTGTCTGACCTAACTCCTAAAAAGTTACCCTTATCGTCCTCCATATAGTATAATGCACCCCCATAGTCCTTCATATAGTATAATGCACCCCTCATAGTCCTTTATATATTATAATGCACACCCTATAGCCCTCCATGTATTATCAAGCAACATCCACAGGCCTCCACATATATAATATAATTCACCCCCCATAGTCCTCTGCATATAATAATGCACCCCATAGTCCTCCATAAATTATAATGCACCATCCATAGTCCTCCATATATTATATTGCACCTCCCATAGTCTTCCATATAGTATAATACACCCTTATGTCCTTTATATATTATAATGCACACCCCATAGTCCTTCATATAGTATAATGCACCCTCATAGTCCTTTATATATTATAATGCACACCCTATAGACCTCCATATATTATAATGCACCATCCCTCTTCCTTCATATATTATATTTGACCCCTGTAGACCTCCATGTAGTATTTTGCACATCCATAATCCTCCATATATTATATTGCACATACCATAGTCCTCATATAATATATTGCACTCCCCATAGTCCTCCATATAGTATACAGCACCCACATAGTGCTCAATATATTATAATTCACCCCCATAATCCCCCACATAGTATATTGCACCCCCATAGTCCTTCAAATAGTATATTTCTCCCCATAGTCCTCAATATAGTATGCTGCACCTGCATAGTCCTCTACATAGTATATTTCAACCCAATAGTCCTCCATATAGTATATTGCACAGCCCATAGTCCTCCATATATTAAACTGCTCACATCCCATAGACCTTCTATATTATAATATACAGCCCATAGTCTCCCACCAGTGTACTCTCTGATTAAAAAAAAAGTAAATCCCCACCTCTGTCCTCTTTCCTTGCTGCTCCGGTCTCCCCAGAATGTGTTCTGCTGCTCTGCACATCTCAATATGTGCACGGTGGCAGGATGGCCCCCCTCAAATCAATTTTTCTGGCTGCTGTCTGCATTCTGAAAGCTCAGCACAGCAGGGCACGATGATGTCATCACTGAGTGTCACTGTGCTGAGCTGTCAGAGGGCAAACAGCCCCTGGGAGAATTGATTTGTGGCATCCACGGCCCGGGGGGCTCACGCTGCCACCATGCACATATTGCAAGCAGGCACCGGATGGGCCCCCCTAGCTCACTGGCCCCATATCAGTCATGTGCCCTGCCATCTTTGGCAGTATGCCACTGTCTTATACCAATACTGGACCACCCTATATTGTCAGATAAAGAGAAAATGTATAAGCTAGGGTGAGAAAACATGCATTTCTTGGTTTTGTTTTGTGTCTGGTATACAAATAGGCTTAGGATTAATCCGTAAAGCCACTGAAGGTCATTCTACTTCTCCCTCTAAATCTACACATCATCCTAAAGATACATAGTTAAACAGCAAGTTACTACTCCACATTTGTTATGTACATATAACTAAAGTCAAATCATACATGAGTAAAATTTTAATGGGGATCTATTTGGCAAGTACAAGCTTTAACTGCAGCTACAAGTGCTGTGAAGACTAGCACCCATTGAAATAAATAAGAGCAACAGTAATGTGTATGGGGCTACAGATAGGATTCAGAAAGTGTAGGCCAGTTTTTTCCCTGATCAGGTTCCATCCAGTTTGTGTGCAAAAACCAGGAGAGGAACTTGCAGAGAAAAACTATAATTGAAAGATTGACACCTGTTCTGAGTTTTGGAGACACTCCTGGTTTTGGCACACAAACCTGATCGAACCTGATCAGGGAAAAAACTGCAGTGTGAAACCAGCCTAGGCAACTTGATATTCGTGTCTCTTGAGAAATCGTTTTGCCATTAATACATCTTATATCAGTCCCTAAAACCCATGGAAACGATGATAGCAGTGTCTTAAAGGTTGTTATTATTGTCGAGCCCACTGGGACGGGGTACTCGGTACCGGACCGGGTTCACTGCTGGGGATGTCACGGAGGTCCTGGTCCGGACCGTGTCCCGGGCCCTGGCAAGTAAAAGGGGTCTATTTACAGGGGATTAATGTGTGTCGTGACGCCACCCACGGCTTGTGGTCAGTAATGGGACCACCACTGCTGCAGAACTTCCAGGGACGATGTTAGGCAGCTGAAGATGGAATAGTTCTCCGCGGATAGAACTTGGTTCCCCGGGGCAGTGATGTTAAAGTAAGTGATGTAGACTTGTGATGAGAGCAATTCACTTACTTTCCTGCTGCTGCAGACTTCCTCCAGCCTGTGTGTGGAGCTGACAGGCTGTGGCTCTCCAGGTGGGACCTCTCTGTAGTCCTGCTGGAAGGAATCATACAGTTCTGTCTGCAGACAATCATGCAAGGGAGTCAGAAGCAGGGTTCACCGTGTTTACTTTGCAGTTCCTTCAGTACAGCAGTTTAGTTACAGTTCTTACACGGGTTACAACTTTCCCCTCCGGGTTCCTCTCTACTCCCTGCAGCCAGGTTGTTCCTCTCTGTGACCCCTCACTCTTTCTCTGTCCTTTCCAGGCTTTATTCTCTCTCTTTCTCTCTCTACGTCTCCGGACAGTTTAGCGGTAGCTCGGACTCTGTGGGTCCTCGTGGTCGCCACTGAGCTGCCTGTCCTTTAGGTAGGAACTCCAACTTGGAGTTAGAGCTCCCCGTTGGTGAATCTGGGGAAACCGGGTAAATCGTCGGTCCCCTTCAGAGCCGACACTCTGCTTATGGCCTAGCCTCCAATAGTCCTTTCTCTGCAAGGCTCTATCAGGCTCCCTCCTGTCTCGTGTGACTCAGGTTTCAATCTAGAAGACTGCTCCGCCGGCGGTTGGTCATTTCAGCCGTGTTCCTAGGACCCAGTGCTGCTGGTCCTCTCTTTCCTCACACTCCTGAGGTGCTGGCTCTGGATGTACTTTCTCTCTGTGGTTTCACTGGCACTTTGGATTCTGCACTCCATTCACCCCACTCCTCCAGGACGTGTGCTTCTGTTCTTTACTGCTCAGCCTACCTCAGCCTACTCTTGGTCTTTTCTGGTCAGCACCCTCGGCCTACTGACTCCTTCCTCCTCCCCTTCCTCTATTTCTACCTTCTATCACCTCACTTACTTGCTGTCTCACCCACTGTCCTTTAAACCCACCACCCCTTGTCCGCCTAGAGTCCCGGGCTCCGGGTTGGGTGCTGCCCTCTAGTGGTATGTTGGATGTCTGTGAGGGTGTTGTGTAAACTGTCTTCCTTCCTACCTGGCTGCAGTTCCCTATGTGGCCACCCTGGTCGCAGGGGCTCCACATTATTATCTAAAAATCACTGGATAGCAAAGGATGTGATAAAATAAAAAGTCAATCTATATTTTCATGGTAAATTCATGCCACTTTAGTGCAACAGCTCTTGTGGTCCCATCGGTCTGTGGTAGTTGTGTCGCAGTGATGACATTGCCACTACTGTCAAATTCTGATATACTGCATATTAAATAATGACTGGTGTCACCTACGTGTACTTCAGATTATATAATCTATAGCAATATTTGCTAAATCTCCTTGCCATATACACATTGATTTAGCTGTACACATAGTCCTGCTATTCATCTGATAGCCACGCAGCTAATTCACATTCATTCAGTGTTTAGTGCCGCAGCAGATCTCATTTTCTTATTATAGTGCATTTACTTGCTTGCACCTTTACATGTAGGTAATGCCAGTCATTATTTAATACTAGTAAAAAGGCCTGATGCTATCGCATCGGGAGTGCGGTGACATCAAGATGGGGGCGGGCTCTTTGGCACTGTGGGCAGCAGCTGTCACTTCACCCTGTGCTGTCTGTCCCCTATGTGCTGATTTTTGGCCCTCGGTCTCTGCCCCCTCCTCTGTGCTTTGTCTAATGTGGCGGCAGAGGATGGTGGCATGAGGAACTGGCGCAGTTCCTTGTTCAGCCTGCTGCAGGGTGAATGAGATGAGCGAGATGAGTGTGGTGAGCCGGCTGCAGGCTGAGTGCGGGCTGAGTGGAGTGAGTGCAGGCTGAGCAGGCCGGGTGAGTGAGTACAGGGTGTGTGCTGGCAGAGTGAGTGCAGGTTGAGTGAGTGTGGCATAACCGTGGTGTAGGCTGAATGAGGGCGGGGATGAGTGAGTGAGGGCTGGGTGAGTGAGGGTAACCATGGTGTAGGCTGAGTGAGCGCGGGGCAGGATGAGTGCGGAGTTGAATGAGTGCTGGGGCAGAGTGCAGGAAGAGTGAGTGGTGGGGCAGAGTGCAGGTATAGTGAGCGTGGGGCACAGTGAGTGCAGGATGAGTGGGCAGAGTAAGTGCAGAGTGAGTGTGGGGACAGAGTGAGTGGTGGGGCAGAGTGAATGTGGGGATCAGTGAGGGGGCAGAGTGAGTGAGGGGGCAGAGTGAGTGCTGGGGCAGAGTGAATGTGGGTTTAGTGAGTGCGGGGCAGGCTGAGTGCAGGGCAGAGTGAGTGTGGGCTCAGTGTGTGCAGGGTGAGTGAGTGCAGGGTGAGTGTGGGCTAAGTGAGTGAAGGGTGAGTGAGTGTGGGCTCAGTGAGTGCAGGATGAGTGTGGGCTGAGTGAGATGTAGAGAGAGCAGGGCAGAGTGAGTGTGGGCTCAATGAGTGCAGGGCGAGTGAGTGCAGGGCAGAGTGAATGTGGGTTTAGTGAGTGCAGGGCAGAGTGAGTGCAGGGCAGAGTGAGTGCAGGGCAGAGTGAGTGCAGGCTGAGTGAGTGCAGGGTGAGTGAGTGAGGGCTAATTGAGTACAGGGTGAGTGAGTGAGTGTGGGCTTAGTGAGAAGAGGGTGAGTGTGACCTGAGTGTGTGCAGATTGAGTGTGGGCTGAGTGAGATGTAGAGATTGCAGGGCAGAGTGAGTGGGCTTAGTGAGTGCAGGTCAGAGTGAGTGTGGACTTAGTGAGCGCAGGGTGAGTGTGGCGTGAGTGAGAGCAGGGTGAGTGTGGGCTGAGTGAGATGTAGAGCGTGCAGGGCAGAGTGAGTGTGGGCTCAGTGAGTGCATGGTGAGTGTGGGCTGAGTGAGGGGTAATGTGAGTGTAGGGCACAGTGAGTGTGGGCTCAGTGAGTGGAGGTTCAGTGAGTGCAGGGTGAGTGAGTGTGGGGCAGAGTGCGGGGTGAATGCAGGGCTGACGGTGGTGTGGGATGCAGCAGAATTACCTGGCTGCTGCTGCATCCGTTCTGCGTGCGGTGCTTAAGGACCCGTGGTGACGTCATGGTCATGTGACCTGGCTCCACCCATAACACTGATGTCACCACAGGTCCCATAAGTTGTGGGTTATTGGGGGCGGGGAGGATGGCTGGCGGGGCTGAAGTGTGGGGTTAACAAGGAGGAGTGCGGGGACCGGGCGGGGATTCAGCATGCGGACTGCTAGGAGCGGGCGGGGAGAGGATGCAGTAGGCTGTGAGTTTTTCACTTGCGGCCACTGTGTCGCTATGGCGCCATCCAGCAAGGCAAGCGGCGGCTCGCGATGGTGCATGCGCGCCATCGCTCGCAGCGCCGCAAAGGATTCTGGAATAGCGGCACAGTGGCCGGAAACGCAAAACTCGTGATTATGTAAGTAGATGTGGTATGACTATTTTTTGACTGTGATCCCTTCCCCCCCCATAGCCTAGCCTATTCCTCCATCTTGCTGTAGCCCAGGTCCACAGACATACCATACCAGCAGGTTTAAATTGCATTCAGAGGCATATAAACCTACACAAGCAATTGTATACCGCATGTAGTGACATAGTGTTAGGACCCTGAAAGATGAGAGCACCTTGTCGCGGTTACCGTGCTCAAAAGCAGTTGTCAATGCTTAAGCTAAGTCTCTCAATTTTCTTTATAATCTAAAGCAGTATTTGCTAAGTCTCCTTGCCATATACACATTGTCTTAGCTGTGCACATATTTCTGCTATTCATCTGATAGCCATGTAGCTAATTCACATTAATTCAGTGTTTAGTGTCGCAGCAGATCAAGCTCTGGTATAGGCCACTTTCCAAATATGCTGACACTATCCATAAGGGCAGTGGTTGGATTCAACAGCAGTCATGTGCAGGTAGACTTAAGATCATCATAATCATGACCTGAATAACCACTGGGACATCGGTGCTGGGGAAACAGAGGATTTACCATCACATATCCTAATGATTAGCCATTTAGAAAAAGTCTCAGACAACTCCTTTAAATCTTGGAAATTAATTGTCATCAAGGATATGGCTGTCGAAAATGTATGAATTATCTAAATGCAGAAGGGTATAGTATTTTTTTCAGTGCTGGAGTATTGCGTTAAAAGGAAAACGCCTGCCCCTAGTCTAAGGCTGCTTTCACATACCGTTTTTTTCCTGTCCGTGGGATCCTACTTTTTGTAGGATCCCATGGACAGGAAAGGACATCACAGGGGGTGATCTATTCAGTGTTCGGGTCCGTGATTATCACGGATCTGGGCACAGCGGGGCACTTTCACTTTCGCAATGTATAATATACATTGCAGAAGTGAAATTTAGTAAAAAGAAAGAGTTAAAAATAAAAAATCTGTATGCTCACCTATCCGGGATCCACCGCTGCCTCGTAGCAAGTTCTGGGTGCTTATAGGACCTGCGGTGATGTCACAACCTGATCAGCTGATTGGGTCACATGACTGCAGATACCGCGGTAACTGCGGTCATGTGACCCAATGAAGCTGCCGGGTTGTGACATCACGGCAGGTCCTATAAGCACCCGGACCTTGCTGAGAGGCAGCGGTGGATCGCGGACTGGTGAGCATACAGATTTTTTATTTTTAACTCTTTCTTTTACTTAATTTCACTTCTGCAATGTATATTATACATTGCAGAAGTGAAATTAGATGGTTAGGAGCAATTTTAATGTACTGAGCATACTCAGTACACTAAATCAGGTCTGAGGAACGATCAGCTGTTTCCTCGGGCCCGCGCTCATAGGCCCCCATGTTAAAGGCCGAGGATCGGATCATATTTGGCCTAATTGCCATCTGATTTTGTGGGATCCGATTTTTTTCTGTGCCCAAAATCGAAGCAGTCTCTGATTTTGGGTACAACAAAAAATCGGACACAAATCGGATCCCACAAAATCGGATGGCAATTAGGCCAAATACCATCGGATCTGACCCTCATAGGATGACATGGGGGCCAAATCATATCTGTGGCTGTCCGATTTACATCGGACAGCCACGCATGGAAGTAAATCGCTATGTGAAAGCAGCCTTATACTCACCTTCCAATGTTCATCTTTTTTTGACACTACTTCTATCCTGCGGCGCCATCTTGTGCCCGTAACTTCTGACTGTCTGGAAATTTTAAGTTACATCACAAGTGCTCAATGCAAGTGTATGAGTGCCAGAAAAAGCTGGAACGAGACTCTCGTAAAGATGCATTGAAATGTTACCTCCAGCACACTCCATGAAACACTGGAGCTACTGACAGATCACTCTTTGCTGCACACTGACCAAAAGGATGAAGGTGGCAAAAGATGAGTATAAGACAAGGGGCAGGGGACTAAAAAAAAATGCTGTGAGGGTGCTTGAAGGACATGTTGGTAGGATAAGCCAAGCACATCCTATCGGTGGAGGTCTCAACTAATCGCTAGAACAAATCCAGTACTGCTGAGAAAGAGCTACATCATTTTGTGTCCACTTGGCTTTTTCTAAAAACCCTTTATAGTCACTGTTCTTCAGCGATTTCTTCCTGCCTTATGCTCTGGGGTGACAGGTCTCTCGCCTTAGTTGCATGCAGGGAGAGAACTGTCAGTCACTCGCTGCTGAACCCCACACACACAGTATGATATCTCTGAATACCATGAAGACCTCCAACCCATTATTACTCCTCCCATGCTGTGAAGCATTATGCATTATGCAGAGCATAATACAAGTATCCCACTTTCCTTTACAACCAGTCCGCTCCCACAAACTCTTTTACTGCCGAATCACAATTTTAGAAGGTTGTTTAGCTTTTGAAACTGAATGAAGCAGGAATCAGATGGCTCTGTGGATCAGAAAGTTAAATGGCATTGTGGCTACAGTGAGCGTGGCATAGAGTGACTTGCACCAGACTTTATGTTGCCTCCATTGCATTGTAGAGGCTGGTGGGGACCTTTGCAGTCACACATAGCTAAGACAAGCCATGCTTGGATATCATAAATATTAGTACTTCATGGAAAGTGCTTATCAAACCTGATATCTTTATCTATGTGATGTCTAATAAATGCAACCTCATTGCATCAATTTACAGACTACCACAGTTTTCATACAATTAGAATAGGCAATCAATGGGTTCTCCAAAATGATAATACTTAGGCTGGCTTCACACTACGTTTTTTACCATCCTGTTCTGTTCGTTTTTGAAACAAACAGAGCAGGATCGTTTTTGCCCCCCATACATCCCTATAGTGCCGGATTGGCCATATTTGGCTACCCGGTTTTGTGAATCCAGTGAAAGATTTGTTTCTGTCTTGTCTTGCATCGGTCCCAAAAACAAAGTCTGCATAATTTTTGGGCTTCGGTGACAAAACAGGACAGAAACCAATCCTGTCTGGTCCGGCACACTTAGCATGGGGGTCTATGGAACCAGATTCGGGAAACAACAGAATAGTTTTCCAGATCCGGTCCCAGGGTACAGGGCATGCGCAGAACAGGAGCACTGCTCTGTACCCATAGTACATCTGTGTAATATCACTTTAGCAGTGTATCTACATACACTGCTAAAGTGATATTAAATAAAGGGATGGATAAAAATAAAAAATAATAAATTCTCAACTTTCCGCCGACCCTGAGTGTCCCGCGCTGAATACATCTCCCGGTAGCTCGAGGACCTTGCATGAGGTCACCGGGAGGGGCAGGGCAACCCGATCACATGACCGCATCAGCGCGCGGGGTTTGAATCTTTAAATCGCGCTGATGCAGTCATGTGATCGGGTTGCCCCGCCATCCCGGTGACATCACGCAAGGTCCTTGAACTGCCGGGAGATGTATTCAGCGGCAACTCGGGAGTCGCTGGAAAGGTGAGAATTTATGATTTTTTATTTTTAACCATCCCTTTATTTAATATCACTTCAGCAGTGTATATAGATAGTGATATTACACAGCACGGACAGCACTTATCACAAGCTCGGCTCCCCGCTGTTCTTTCTGTATCCGGACCAGAAACAGAAATCAGATCCAGGGATGGTGTAAAGACAGTCTGCGCTGCTTTAAATAATCAGTCACAAGTCTTTAGGTAAAATACCCCCCTTCTTTATTTCCACCTACGCGTTTCAGTGCCACTCCGGGCACCGTCATCAGGGTGGCACTGAAACGCGTAGGTGGAAATAAAGAAGGGGGGTCTTTTACCTAAAGACTTGTGACTGATTATTTAAAGCAGCGCGGACTGTCTTTACACCATCCCTGGATCTGATCATCTTTACACGTGCTACGTGGCGGTGGAAGTCCTGCAGCAGCTTATAAACTACATGCAATAAAAACTAGTTGTGGGTGCACACAACTAGACCAGGTGAGTGCACCTCTTTTTGATCTGAGTGTGGAATCAGTGTCATATTGATAGGGCACTATTGCGCCTTGCTTGTCTCCTTTATCTTTTTCTACAGAAACAGAAATGGCATCTGTAGTTGCCAATCCGGTGCTGTCTGTTCCTGTTCTTTGGATCCTGCAGAAAACAGGATCCAACGAACAGGAACAAAAAAGTAGTGTGAAGCCACCCTTAAAGAGAACCTATCACCTTCAGAAATACTATCTGCAGATATGGTGGTAATCTGTATGTAAATAAATTTTAAATCAATACTGGATTCCTTACTTTACTGTAGTAGTGGCTACAAGGAGAAAATTAAGTTATATTCTCCCTGCAGCCACTTGCTTCCATTCATCAGGGAAGTGCAGTGAACTGCTACAATCATCGTTCTCTGCACAGTAAATGCACTGTAATCATTCCACAGCAGTTTTTAACGCCTGCCTATTCTGCAGCCTTTATTTGCAATGTATGTGTGCATAGCAGATGGTCAATTAATGTGCTAGGAGTGATTACAGCATGCTCAGTGTATAGTGAATAATGAATGTCACAACTGCCTGCACTGCCCCAATGACTGGAAGTGAGGATCTGCAGAGAGAATAAAATTTCACTTTTTCCTTATAGCTGCTGCTCTAGTAAGGCAGCCAGACATTATTTAAAGGGAACCTGTCACCCCAAATCACCCTTGTAAGCTGTAAATACATGTCCCTGAAGCATTACACTACAGTCCTACACATCCCTTTGTGGTGTTTTAGTTCAATATGAAAGTGCACTTTAGTCGTTTGCAAACTTACTAAATCCATGCCAGTGGGGCGTTCCCAAGCCTCCTTGTCTGCGAGGCGGTTCCCCTGTGTGCCGCTGTATTACGCCCTAATGGGCGTTTTTTCAAACTTTCTAGCGCGGGCACGATTCATAATCTCGTGCCCGCATCGTCACGGTCATGTGATGCCGTGACGCGTCATTTCCGGGCGGCTGGGTCGCTGCTGTCTGACGCGCACCGGCCGACTTCAGCAAGCGATCTGCGCATGCGCTGAAGTTGGCCAGTGCGCGTCAGACAGCAGCGACCCAGCCGCCCGGAAATGACGCGTCACGGCATCACATGACCGTGACGATGCGGGCACGAGATTATGAATCGTGCCCGCGCTAGAAAGTTTGAAAAAACGCCCATTAGGGCGTAATACAGCGGCACACAGGGGAACCGCCTCGCAGACAAGGAGGCTTGGGAACGCCCCACTGGCATGGATTTAATAAGTTTGCAAACGACTAAAGTGCACTTTCATATTTCACTAAAACCTCACAAAGGGATGTGTAGGACTGTATTGTAATGCTTCAGGGACATGTATTTACAGCTTACAAGGGTGATTTGGGGTGACAGGTTCCCTTTAACCCCTTCATGACCGGGGAATTTTTTCATTTTTTATTTTTCCGTCCATATAGACATATGATGGCTTGTTTTTTGTGGGAGTAGATGTACTTTCATATGCAATCATTTATTTTACCATATAGTGTACAGGGAAATTGCAAAAAAATTCTAAATGCAGTGAAATTGCAAAAAAAGTGCAATAATGTTTGTTTTTTAAGGAATTTTAGTCGCCATGTTCACTATATGGTAAAACCGACATGACGGGGTGATGCCTCGGGTCGGTACGAGTTCGTAGACACCCAACATGTATACCTTTATTGGTATCTAGGTGGTGAAAAAAAATTCTGAAGTTTGCAAAAAAACAAAAACGGACTTTTTGCACCATGTTCTGTGACCCGTAGGATCCTCATTTTTCCGGATGTGGGGCTGTGTGATGGCTTATTTTTTGCATCTTGAGCTAACATTTCTAATGATACCATTTTTGGGGGGATCCGCAGTTTTGATCGCCCATTATTGCATTTTATAGCAGTGTTGCGGCGACAAAAAAAAATCGGAATTTTGGCGTTTGGACCATTTTTTCCGTTACAGAGTTTACGGCTTTCATTAATGGATTTAATATGATGATAGATCGGGCGATTGTGAACGTGGCGATACCCAGCATGTGTATTTTTTTAAATTTTTTTAATACTTTTATTGTGATTGGGGGAAAATGGGGGTGATTTGAACTTATGTTTTTTCTTTTTTTTATAGGTTTATAAAAACTTTATTAATCAATTCATTCATATTTTTACACTGCCTCTTTAAGAGGCACCTTGCTGCACGTCCGATCACTTCTGGGAGATACAGATGAGCTGCAGCTCATCTGTATCTCCCAGAATCGCGGCCGTGTTGTGGTTGGCAGCGCCTGCCAACCACAACAGGAAACTGCGCTCTGACAGCATCTGGGGTCTAGCCAGGACCCCGGGCTGTCACGTGAGCGCCGAAGATCCCGCGATACTATTGCGGGATCTCCGGAGCAGGCGGGGAACAGCGCGACCGCCTTGGATTCCGCAGTCAGCGATTGACGGCGGTATCCAAGGGGTTAACAGCGCCGATCGGATCCCGGATCCGATCGGTGCTGTTACCCCGACATCTCAGCTGATGAGATCAGCTGAGATGTCGGAGCTTTGATGTGAGCTCTGCGCCAGAGCTCACATCTAAGCCCCCTTACCGGCCCAGGACGTTGTACAACGTCCTGTGTCGGCAAGGAGTTAAACACTATTTCTCTACAGATTACCAGCATGTCTACAGGTAATGAGCATTTCTGGAGGTGACAGGATTCCTTTAATAATGTTATACCTAAATTAAAGTGGTCCATAGATAAGTATGACTTTTTCTTTCCATTGATAGGAGGAACAGAGGATTCAAATGGTTGGACCTTGCTGATCAAATATTAATATTCTCATCACTACTAATAATCTGGATCCGGATGAAACAGCAAATCAAAGCACATTTCCAGAACTCCATTCAAAATGCATTGGTCAGTAACACAATGTTGCCGGATCCAGAATTTTTCAAAAAAGGCGGAATCTTGCCTGATTTGAAAAACACAGAAGTGAAAGTACCCTAAAAACCCCCAAGTAGAAAAGATCCAGTTTTGCGTGAAAATCCGGATTTGAAAACAACGCAAGACCCCAACGAGTCCGAGTCAAGGACTCGGGACTCGTTGCGAGTCCAGCGAGTCCAATAGGGACCCGAGTAATAGCGAATAATGACATTTACAACTCGCTGATGTGTCTCTGAAAGTGTGCGAGTCCAAACTCGCTGGTTTTTCTCTTATTTTGAGGCTTGTAGCCGATGATGCGGGGGAAGCGATTCTCCAGCACACACCATGCTTTAAGGAAACAGGAAGCGAGTCGCGCTGACAGGCGCACACACAGAGCGATCCATTCATCAGTGCAATCATGGCAGCAGGACGTGGCACGGTGAACACACTGCGTCTTATTGCACTTGTGGAGGCTCGTCCATTTCTATGGCTCCCTACAGATCCTGAGTATGGGGATACGACCCTAATTAATACAGCCTGGAGAGAGATCGCCCAAGAGATGTTCCCTGCGTTCCATCGGAGTGACCATGAGGAACAGAGCAATCTAAGTAAGTTAAATGAGTTCACACGTTATATATTGCATTTACTGTATATATACTCGTGTATAAGCCGACCCGTGTATAAGCCGACCCCCCTATTTTTGCCCCGAAAAACTATGAAAACATATTCACCGCCATCCTGGTATACAGCGGCTATCACTGGTAGACAGCCCCCCATCAGAGTATACACCTCCCCCTACAGAGTATACAGGCCCCCAGATGGGTATACATCCCCCCATATTGTGGTATACAGGCAGGGGCGGACTGGCCCAGGTGCCACGGGTCATGCGGCTGCAGGAGCATGAATAATCCGCATGTCCCTGAAGCAGCAGGCGGAAACGGAAGCTCCTGGGCGCGCGATGACGTCATCAGCACGCGGCTGCGTCCGGGAGTGAGCGTCTGTGAGTGGCGTGCGGCTGACACTGTTAGCGAGCGGCTGTGAGGAGCGCGAGGCTGCGGCTGGGAGCGAGCCATAGGAGAATGCGGGAGCTGCGGTGACTGTGAGGCGGCCGCCAGTCATCACCCTCCCCACCCCCCGTCCTCACCTGTGTCGGGCCGGTGAGGGAGGGTTGCGACCCAAACTGTAGGCTGCCAGTCAGTCCCTGTATACAGGGCCCTCAGTGTGTGTACAGGCCCCCCCAGCAGTGGGTATACAGGGCCCCCAGCAGTGGGTAGACAGTGGCCCAGTGGGTTTACAGGGCCCCCAGCAGTGGGAATACAGGGCCCCCATAGCAGGGTATACAGGACCCTGAATGTGTTATCATGCTCCACCGCATAGTTGCCTATATTTGGATGGGCTCACAACAGTACAATGAGTTTAATGTCTGATCCTCCTGGCTCTTTCGGCCAAGGGGTTGGGTGTATATAAATACCACTAATGACCAGAGTCTGGTGCCCGCACTATTACATTCTCTATGCGTTGACATGTGTCCTGCCTCATTTGTGATTGTGGCCACGTGAGCTCAATGTCCGTAATGCTGTTGATGATGTTCCACACTGTCGTGTCACTGTGCCTTGTATACACATTACACACACAAAATGAATAAAATGTTATTGTTGATTTGTACACATACTTTTGTTGTTTCAAATATTACACATCTCTAAACCCGGTTTCAAATCATTTCACAGTTGACCATCTTAAAAAACGGTGGAGGAGCTGCCGGGACCAGCATAAGAAGCAGTACCGGCAGTACTCAGAGAGACAACCGGGAGCCGCTCCATTGCTCAACCACTACCACTTTTATGACCGGCTGTCCTTCCTTCACCCGGTGGCCGCTATGCCAAGGTATGTGTCTGCAGCACTGTTGTGTACATTTAGTATTATTTATAAATATATACATTAGTTTCCATTTTGGCTCTGTGGGTAGCAGAGTATACAGGCGGGTCTGAGGTAGCAGAGTATACAGGCGGGTCTGTGGGTAGCAGAGTATACAGGCGGGTCTGAGGTAGCAGAGTATAAAGACGGCTCTGTGGGTAGCAGAGTATACAGGCGGGTCTGTGGGTAGCAGAGTATACAGGCGGGTCTGTGGGTAGCAGAGTATACAGGCGGGTCTGTGGGTAGCAGAGTATACAGGTGGGTCTGAGGTAGCAGAGTATACAGGCGGGTCTGAGGTAGCAGAGTATACAGGCGGGTCTGTGGGTAGCAGAGTATACAGGCGGGTCTGAGGTAGCAGAGTATAAAGACGGCTCTGTGGGTAGCAGAGTATACAGGCGGGTCTGTGGGTAGCAGAGTATACAGGCGGGTCTGTGGGTAGCAGAGTATACAGGCGGGTCTGTGGGTAGCAGAGTATACAGGCGGGTCTGTGGGTAGCAGAGTATACAGGCGGGTCTGAGGTAGCAGAGTATAAAGACGGCTCTGTGGGTAGCAGAGTATACAGGCGGGTCTGTGGGTAGCAGAGTATAAAGACGGCTCTGTGGGTAGCAGAGTATACAGGCGGGTCTGTGGGTAGCAGAGTATACAGGCGGGTCTGTGGGTAGCAGAGTATACAGGCGGGTCTGAGGTAGCAGAGTATACAGGCGGGTCTGAGGTAGCAGAGTATACAGGCGGGTCTGTGGGTAGCAGAGTATACAGGCGGGTCTGAGGTAGCAGAGTATAAAGACGGCTCTGTGGGTAGCAGAGTATACAGGCGGGTCTGTGGGTAGCAGAGTATAC
Organism: Allobates femoralis; assembly: GCA_033576535.1. Taxonomy (NCBI): domain Eukaryota; kingdom Metazoa; phylum Chordata; class Amphibia; order Anura; family Aromobatidae; genus Allobates; species Allobates femoralis. Next base: position 284,063,854 of record JARQOC010000005.1, read on the forward strand.
AGGCGGGTCTGTGGGTAGCAGAGTATACAGGCGGGTCTGTGGGTAGCAGAGTATACAGGCGGGTCTGAGGTAGCAGAGTATAAAGACGGCTCTGTGGGTAGCAGAGTATACAGGCGGGTCTGTGGGTAGCAGAGTATAAAGACGGCTCTGTGGGTAGCAGAGTATACAGGCGGGTCTGTGGGTAGCAGAGTATACAGGCGGGTCTGTGGGTAGCAGAGTATACAGGCGGGTCTGAGGTAGCAGAGTATACAGGCGGGTCTGAGGTAGCAGAGTATACAGGCGGGTCTGTGGGTAGCAGAGTATACAGGCGGGTCTGAGGTAGCAGAGTATAAAGACGGCTCTGTGGGTAGCAGAGTATACAGGCGGGTCTGTGGGTAGCAGAGTATACAGGCGGGTCTGTGGGTAGCAGAGTATACAGGCGGGTCTGTGGGTAGCAGAGTATACAGGCGGGTCTGAGGTAGCAGAGTATACAGGCGGGTCTGAGGTAGCAGAGTATACAGGCGGGTCTGTGGGTAGCAGAGTATACAGGCGGGTCTGAGGTAGCAGAGTATAAAGACGGCTCTGTGGGTAGCAGAGTATACAGGCGGGTCTGTGGGTAGCAGAGTATAAAGACGGCTCTGTGGGTAGCAGAGTATACAGGCGGGTCTGTGGGTAGCAGAGTATACAGGCGGGTCTGTGGGTAGCAGAGTATACAGGCGGGTCTGAGGTAGCAGAGTATACAGGCGGGTCTGAGGTAGCAGAGTATACAGGCGGGTCTGTGGGTAGCAGAGTATACAGGCGGGTCTGAGGTAGCAGAGTATAAAGACGGCTCTGTGGGTAGCAGAGTATACAGGCGGGTCTGTGGGTAGCAGAGTATACAGGCGGGTCTGAGGTAGCAGAGTATACAGGCGGCTCTGTGGGTAGCAGAGTATACAGGCGGGTCTGAGGTAGCAGAGTATAAAGACGGCTCTGTGGGTAGCAGAGTATACAGGCGGGTCTGTGGGTAGCAGAGTATACAGGCGGGTCTGTGGGTAGCAGAGTATACACGTGGCTCTGTGGGTAGCAGAGTATACAGGCGGGTCTGAGGTAGCAGAGTATACAGGCGGCTCTGTGGGTAGCAGAGTATACAGGCGGGTCTGAGGTAGCAGAGTATAAAGACGGCTCTGTGGGTAGCAGAGTATACAGGCGGGTCTGAGGTAGCAGAGTATAAAGACGGCTCTGTGGGTAGCAGAGTATACAGGCGGGTCTGTGGGTAGCAGAGTATACAGGCGGGTCTGTGGGTAGCAGAGTATACAGGCGGCTCTGTGGGTAGCAGAGTATACAGGCGGGTCTGAGGTAGCAGAGTATAAAGACGGCTCTGTGGGTAGCAGAGTATACAGGCGGGTCTGTGGGTAGCAGAGTATACAGGCGGGTCTGAGGTAGCAGAGTATACAGGCGGCTCTGTGGGTAGCAGAGTATACAGGCGGGTCTGTGGGTAGCAGAGTATACAGGTGGCTCAGTGGGTAGCAGAGTATATAGGTGATAAGAATAGGGTTAATAGATGGTGCTACAGTGTTGGGGCGTGCTAGAGGGAGCAGAGATCCGATTACTGCCATCATTTCTGACCTTATTAAAGATAGCGGCCGCAGCTAAATGACATCATGGCAAAGGTAAACATGGGGTGTGGTTAGCTGCAGGAGGTTAGTGAGAGGTGTGGGTTGTTTGGCAGAGGGCGTGGTGTGGGCGTGGTGAGCGCGGCTCCAGCGTCAGATACGCTGCGAGCGCGGAACCGCGGCACATCTCCAGGAGCAGAGGACGTGTCCGGTACGTCCGTAGCCCCCGGCCTCCCCGTTGTCCGCACACACAGCCCCGCTGTGACCTCTGCAGTGTCACAGGCCCCGGCGGGCGTCTGTCATCTCCTCCTGACACTGACCTCCTCCTGATTTGATTGTCTGTGTTGTCCCCCCCGCTGTCAGCATCAGTGATCTGCTAAGACCTGTGGGTGCACAGACGGGGGAAGTACAAATGCCAGCATGCCGGGGCGGATTGGGCGCTGTGAGGGGCGCAGGTCTTGCTGTGAGCGGAGGGCGCGAGGCCGCTCGAGAAAACGCTATAGCGGCTGTGTGAGTTAAGCGTCTGCGGCTCGCGAAGGCGCATACGCGTCTCCGCTCGCAGTGACGCTAAGGAGTTTGGGATTAGGCTACAGTGCCGGAATTTCAAACTCCCGATTATATAAATAGATTATATATATATATATTGTATACCTTTCAACCCCTTCCCTGCTTTATATAGATGATATAAGCTAAAAGTTTTGTGAATTAAGTACCGTATATACTCGCGTATAAGCCGAGTTTTTCAGCCCAAAATTTGGGCTGAAAAGTCCTCCCTCGGCTTATACGCGAGTATATAGCGCCCGCCCCGACCCCCCCATTGGGATTCAGGCCCCCCCCCCATTAGTATCCAGGGCCCCCCCTGTGATTTCAGCTAGCGCTACCCGCTCCCGTCTTACGTGATGGCCGTGACGTCAGTGGCAGAGCCGCGGCTGACAGTGAGGGCGGTCTGCTGCTGCTGTGTGAGCGGGTGACGAGCCTTCTCTCTCTCCGGACCTTTTCTCTCCAGACATGAGCCGCCCGTCCTCCGCCGGACCCTGTGCGAGCAAGCCCTGCGGTAAACAGAAGCCCCCGCCGCCGCCTCCGGCCCTGCCGCCCCTCCTCCGTCCCCGGCGGCGGCAGCGGCCATCCCTGGAGCCGGGGCCCAGCAGCACCACGAGCTGACGTCGCTGTCCGGTGTGCTTCGACTATGTGCTGCCCCCTATCCTGCAGTGCCAGGCCGGGCACCTCGTGTGTAACCAATGCCGCCAGAAGCTGAGCTGCTGCCCCTCGTGTAGGGTGTCCCTCACCCCCAGCATCCGGAACCGGGCGATGGAGAAGGTGGCCTCCGCTGTGCTCTTTCCCTGCAAGGTGGGTGCTGTGCCCCAGATATGTGCCCACTGCCCAGACAGAAGGGTATACCTACAGATGTGTGCCCACTGCCCAGACAGAGGGGTGTCCCTACAGATGTGTGCCCACTGCCCAGACAGAGGGGTGTCCCTACAGATGTGTGCCCACTGCCCAGACAGAGGGGTGTACCTACAGATGTGTGCCCACTGCCCAGACAGAGGGGTGTACCTACAGATGTGTGCCCACTGCCCAGACAGAGGGGTGTCCCTACAGATGTGTGCCCACTGCCCAGACAGAGGGGTGTACCTACAGATGTGTGCCCACTGCCCAGACAGAGGGGTGTCCCTACAGATGTGTGCCCACTGCCCAGACAGAGGGGTGTACCTACAGATGTGTGCCCACTGCCCTGTGACAGTGATAAGTATAAGGATTTTCCTTTACAGGTTTGCGGAGCACAGGGGGGGCCCTGGATACTAATGGGGGGGCCTGTATACCTCTGGGGCTGGTGCTGTATATACCCCTGGGGCTGGTGCTGTATATACCCCAGGGGCTGCTGCTGTATATACCCCTGGGGCTGGTGCTGTATATACCCCTGGGGCTGGTGCTGTATATACCCCAGGGGCTGGTGCTGTATATACCCCAGGGCCTGGTGCTGTATATACCCCAGGGGCTGGTGCTGTATATACCCCAGGGGCTGCTGCTGTATATACCCCTGGGGCTGGTGCTGTATATACCCCTGGGGCTGCTGCTGTATATACCTCTGGGGCTGCTGTATACTACCACTGGGGCTGCTGCTGTATATACCACTGGGAAGGCTGCTGTAACACTGCTGGGGCCTGTATGTACCACTGGGGAGGCTGCTGTATACCACACTGCTGGGGGCTGTATACTACCACTGGGGGGGCCTGTATACCTGTGCTGGGGTCCACCCTCGGCTTATACACGAGTCAATAGGTTTTCCCAGATTTTGGGGGCAAAAGTAGGGGGGTCGGCTTATACACGGGTCGGCTTATACACGAGTATATACGGTATGTCAAGTTAAAAGTGAAGTCAGGGGGACTTTTTTTTTTCATGTGAACCATTGGTGTTATTGATCGTCTAGATTAGATGGGATGGGGGGGGGGTGGGTGGTAATCAGGGGGTGAAAAATTATGTATTAGTATGGAATTAGCAAAGAAAGTCACGTATTCCTTTATGTTATGTACAGTTGGTTATTCTTTCATAATAATAACAAATATCTGATTAATAATACACAGATACACAGAGTCTAAAAAGCGTGCAACTTAATGTTTGACCTATGTTTTTGTTTCCAAATGCAATGCATTCACCAAATTTTTTTTTACTTTACCCACAGAGAAGCTTACTACAGAGGGCGGCGTGCTGTGAACCCTCCACCGCCAAACAGAAGGCGGCGTGGAGAAAACCCACCACCACCACCACGGCCGGCGCCACCACCACCGCCGCCGCCACCAGCACCAACACCACCACCACCGCCGCCACCAGCACCATCACCACCACCACCGCCGCCACCAGCACCAGCAACACCACCACCGCCGCCACCAGCACCAACACCACCACCGCCGCCACCAGCACCAACACCACCACCGCCGCCACCAGCACCAACCCCAGCTTTGGGGCATGTCCGGCCGCAAGAGGAGGAACCTGGATGCCCACCTCACAGCAGCCATGGTCTGATCCCGGGGTCACCTAATAGACGGCGTGCACAAAGTAATGCTGACTTTGCCCACAGTCTGATACCATTCCTGGATGAAATTCCATTTCACAGGCTACTGCGGGCAAGGACAGCATTACAGATTGTGCTTGACGCCAGTCGCCCACCAAACCACCCAGGTGAGGTTTTCAATTATTTGGAGGGGTGGCAATTCAGACACTCCAACCTACAAGACAGGCCCACACCCCGGGACAGCCATGTGCCACCCCAGAGGCCTGTACCTACCTTTCCACAATGGCCACCTAACAGGGACCTACCATTTTTCCCCACACCTGCCCAGAGGATCCACCCTCAAGGGTTGCCGGAGGCCATTCATGGGGCCCTTGACCTCTTGCAGGACCAGGGTGATGGTGTCACTTTACTGGCAAGGCCGGAGGATGCGGCAACCTACCAGCAGCTGTAGACCCCTTATTTTTTTGTTTTTTATTTTGTGTTCATGTGCATTGCACAATTTCTTTATGTTATTATTTCTTATATTTTCCTACTGTTTACAAAGTTGTACCAAAAAAAAAAAAAAAAGAAAAAAAAAATTCTGACATTTTTACCATTATGGCGGAATAATACCCAGTTTACAAAAACTGCTTTGTGTCTGTCTTTTTTCAGGGAATGGATGTGTAGGTTGTTTTGTGGGTGGGCTTAAAGTCATCATCATTATAATTATTATTTATTTATATAGCACCGATAGGTTCCATGGCGCTTTACATGAGGATAAGGTACACAAGGAGAAGTACAATAAACATAGACAATAAGGTCATAGAGGTACAACAGGAGAGGACCCTGTACGCGTGGGCTCACATTCAACGAGGGGTGGGTGGGGATACAATAGGGTGGGGAAGGTGTCGGTCGTGGGGCGTGTAGCGGGGTGTCATGGCAGGTTGTAGGCCTGTCGGAAGAGGTGAGTCTTTAGGTGTTTCTTGAAGGTTCCCAGGGTAGGCGAGTGAGTGATGAGGTGGGGCAGCGAGTTACAGAGCATGGTTGATGCCCGGGAGAAATCCTGTATGCGGTTGTGGGAAGAGGAGATGAGGGGGGAGTGTCGGAGAAGTTCTTTGGATGAACGCAGGTAGCGTGAGGGATGGTATCGGGAGATCATGTCGGAGATGTATGGTGGGGATAGGTTGTGTAAGGCTTTGAATGTCATGATCAGTGTTTTAAAGTGAGCTCTCTGTGGGGCGGGGACCCAGTGAAGGGCTTGGCAGAGGGTGTAGACAGGTGAGTAGCGTGAGGACAGATGGATTAGTCAGGCAGCAGAGTTTAGTATAGATTGGAGAGGTGCAAGAGAGTTGGCAGGGAGGCCTGTGCGAAGGAGGTTCCAGTAGTCAAGGCGGGAGATGATGAGGGCATTAATGAGTGTTTTAGCTGTGTCAGGGTTGAGTAACGAGCAAATTCTTGAAATATTTTTGAGTTGGAGTGACAGGGACTTGGTTAGGAACTAGAGGTGGGGCTTGAAGGAGAGGGATGAGTCAAGGATTACCCCGAGACATTTGGCGTGGAGGACAGGGGAGAGAGAGCATCATTAGCAAGTACTTTACGGACCGCATGGAGCATGAAGTCACCTTGGTTACTAAGTGTAAAATCATGACTCCACAGACAAATGTTGCTGACAAATAAACAGTGCCTGTGTTTGGGGGGTTACTTAATGCCTCGCTATGGCAACAAGACTAGGAACACACATGTGAGAGGCTGGGACATCTACCTGCTACACATCGCGTCTACGCGTTTTCTACAGAGCGTACAGTGGGACCTTTCTCCAGGCTCCAGCAGGATGATAGTCCAAGCAATGCCCACGATGCAAGCATAGGCTTGTTGCCTAAAAAAATTAGCTGAAGGGGCTTCATATACATTTTTTTTCAGAAAGCAGGGTGCTTGGCCCATACAATAGAATTGCTTGTACTAGGAGCATAGTACATGCAATGCCCACGATGGAGGCATAGGCTTGGTGCCTTGAAAAATTAGCCCAAGGGGCTGTTTTGCATTTTGGGTATAAATGCAGGCCTAAGGGCCATGATCAGCTTGTTAGGCTGGGTGTTTCCAAAAATGAGCCCAAGGGGCTGTTTGGCATTTTTCGTGTAAATGCAGGCCTAAGGGCCATGATCAGCTTGTTAGGCTGGGTGTTTCCAAAAATTAGCCCAAGGGGCTGTTTGGCATTTTTAGTGTAAATGCAGGCCTAAGGGCCATGATAAGCCTCTTAGGCTGGGTGTTTCCAAAAATTAGCCCAAGGGCTGTTTTGCATTTTGGGTATAAATGCAGGCCTAAGGGCCATGTTCAGCTTGTTAGGCTGGGTGTTTCCAAAAATGAGCCCAAGGGGCTGTTTGTCATTTTTCGTGTAAATGCAGGCCTAAGGGCCATGATCAGCTTGTTAGGCTGGGTGTTTCCAAAAATTAGCCCAAGGGGCTGTTTGGCATTTTTCGTGTAAATGCAGGCCTAAGGGCCATGATGAGCTTGTTAGGCTGGGTGTTTCCAAAAATTAGCCCAAGGGGCTGTTTGGCATTTTTAGTGTAAATGCAGGCCTAAGGGCCATGATCAGCTTGTTAGGCTGGGTGTTTCCAAAAATTAGCCCAAGGGGCAGTTTGGCATTTTTCGTGTAAATGCAGGCCTAAGGGCCATGATCAGCTTGTTAGGCTGGGTGTTTCCAAAAATTAGCCCAAGGGCTGTTTGGCATTTTGGGTATAAATGCAGGCCTAAGGGCCATGATAAGCCTCTTAGGCTGGGTGTCTCCAAAAATTAGCCCAAGGGGCTGTTTTGCATTTTGGGTATAAATGCAGGCCTAAGGGCCAGGATCAGCTTGTTAGCCAGGGTGGCTCAAAAAATTAGCCCAAGGGGCTTTTAAATGTTTGCTAACAGAAAATAAAGGTTGATTCCTTGTGAAAAGGTGTTGTGATGGTTAATGAAACCGAAGTTAAGGTGTAGTGTTGGTTTAAGATGAAGCAGCCTCATTACCAGGTTGCAGGAACATGGTTACGCAAATCGTTACTGGTCTTGGACATACTGCTTGTACCAAAAAGACACAATATAATACAATGATTAATTATATCATATTGATGTTGAACGTGGCACTTCAGCTCTGAGTACTGTCGTCTTCAGGGCTCAAGAAGTCTTGTGAAATCCAGTTCCTATTAAACTTAATTAGAGTAAGCCTGTCTGCATTCTCTGGAGTAAGACGTGTCCTGGTATCAGTTATGATACCCCCAGCGGCACTGAAAACCCGCTCTGATGTCACACTAGCTGCAGGGCATGCCAGCACCTCCAAGGCATACAACGAGAGCTCGGTCCAAGTGTGGAGCTTGGAGACCCAGTAATTAAACGGGACTGCGGCATCAGTCAGGAAGCAGGTACTGTCACTTAAGTATTCTTGTACCATGTTGGTAAGTTTCTGTCTCCGAGAGATGGTTACTGGTGCAACATGGCGCTGCAGGTTCGATGGCTTATTGAACATAGCCCACTTTGCGGACATCTTTCCAGCATCTCTTCTGGACAGCGTGGATGATTGTGCCCCGACCAAAGGCTGCTGTTGCACAGAGTTGCTAACTATGGGCAGAGTGTTGTCTGACGGTGATATTCGAAGCATATTATCCACAAGAACCCTCTTGAAATAGTCAATTGTCAAGCCACGTGGTGACTGAAACAGCAGCGAGGTGAATTTATCTTTATAACGTGGGTCCAGAAAGGTGGCCAACCAGTAGAGGTCGTTGTGCAATATGTTAATCACTCGTGGGTCTTCTAGCAGACAAGTCAACATGAAGTGAGCCATGTGTCCTAAGCTGCATAGACTCATGTCTTCAGTGTCCTCAGAACGATGTTCAATACCCATTGTTTCCGTAAAGTCTGTCTCCGCCTCCTCCTCTCCAGGCCACCCATGGTGGACAGACACAAAGCTGGGGTTGTGAGTACCATCTGGGTTGACATCGGCACCAACAAAAAATAAATCCTCTTCATCGTCTTGCTCCTGTTCCTCCTCAGGAGCCATTGTGGCCTGGTCATACTGGCTTTGCTGGCTAGGTACTGCGCTGTTTAAATCTGGCTCCATAGCCATCTGCTGGGCTCTCAATGCTTCATTTTTCTGATTAATGAGGGATTCTTTCAGCAGACACAGCATGGGTACAGTGACACTGATGATGGACTGATCACCGCTCACCAGTTTTGTGCAGTAGTCAAAATTATCAAGAACCTCAGATGTGTCAGCGATCCACACCCACTCCATTGTACTAATATGTCGTGGCTGACTGCCGGTCTGACGGGCATGTTGCAACTGATACTCGGATATTGCCCTCTGCTGCTCATTGATCCTCGATAACATATGGAATGTAGAGTTCCATCGTGTCGGCATGTCACAAATGAGTCTGTGGTTGGGCAAATTCAATTGCTTTTGAAGCAATGAAAGTTTTCCAACCGCTGTTGACGAATGACGAAAATGTGCACAAACTCGACGCACCTTCTCCAGTAGGTCACATAGCTCTGGGTATGTACGCAGGAATTTCTGCACTACTAGATTCAGCACGTGAGCCATGCAAGGCACGTGCACAAGGTTTCCGAGCTTAAGTGCAGCCACTAGGTTACGACCATTGTCGCTCACCACGAGACCGGTCTGGAGTTGGAGTGGGGATAGCCACTCATCTGTCTGTTGCTTCAGACCTTTCAACAGCTCTACTGCAGTGTGCGGTGTGTGACCTAAACAGATCAGCTTCAGCAGAGCCTGTTGGCGTCTTGCTGAAGCACTGCAGCAAACCTCCCAACTTGGCCGTGATGTTGAGGGCAATTGAGGATTGGTCGAGGAAGCGGAAGATGGGGTAGTGGACATATAGGATGATGCAGAGACCCTGAATGAGGTTGTGCCAGCTATCCGTGGCGTGGGTAGGATGTTTGATGTAACACTAACATCGTTTGGCACACTCTCCACAACGTTGATCCAATGCGCGGTGAGCGAGATGTACCGGCCCTGTCCTGAACTGCTTGTCCACGTGTCCGTAGTAAGGTGTACTTTCCCGGTTACAGCGTTGGTGAGGGCACGCTTGAGGTTGTTAATGACATGCTCATGTAACGCGGGGACGGCACAACGTGAAAAGTAGTGGCGGCTTGGAACCGAGTAGCGTGGTACTGCCACAGCCAAAAGCTCACGGAAAGAGTCGGTACCCACAAGCCTAAACTGCAACATCTCGACTGCTAACAACTTAGCTCTCTGGGCATTTATTTTTTTGGCTAATGGGTGGGAAGAGTGGTATTTCTGCTTCCTTTCGTACAGCTGTGTCACTGATAACTGTAAGGATGTTGCTGACCGAGAACTGTCTGCACTCGTGTTCAGTCTCTCTGCAACCGCTGCTTGTGATGAGTACATATCAGCTGGACCAGCTTCAGCAACACTTGATTGTGACGGACGTATCTGAGTTACCGTGGCAGTCTTTGGGTCAGATGACACTGTTGTGGAAGGCTGCACTTTTGACCACTGAATAGGGTGCTGACCAGCCATGTGCTTCCGCATACTGCTGGTGCTCTGGTTTCCTTTCCCGTGGCCTCTGCTTAGCCTTGCATGGCAGATGGTACAGATGACCACATTTTCTTGAGAAGGCCCATCTTTAAAAAATTTCCACACAGTGGCTGACCGACCTCTAGGCTTGACTGTACTCCCTGAGGGATTACTGAGGCCCACATTTGAGACATTTTGTCCAACAGTTGACAAATTTTGAGCCACAGTGGACACATTTTGGGCAACAGTGGTGACTCTTTCAGTTCTGGTGGGAGGAGTAGGCCTTGGTGCCTTTGTTGGTGGGACATACACACTTTCTTCCTCCGTGCTGCTCTGCTGGCTCTGCATCGCAACATTCCACGTGGGATCAGTTGTCTCATCATCAACCCCTTCCTCTTCTAAATCTTCCCGATAACAAGATAGATTTTGCTCCCCAGATGACAAGTGTGTCACTGTCTCATCATCATCATCCTCCAACTCCTGAGACGGTCTAAGACTTTGCTGAAAGACACGTTCATGTGGCCGGGGTGTCTCTAAAACTTGTCCATGATTGGACAATTCTTCATCAAGTATCTCATCTACTACGGAGTCTGGCAAACCGGATTCATGTAAAGGATTATATGTACCAAATAAGTCATCTGAGTGACCCATGTCTGTGTCAACATTTTCATGGGGCTGCTGTTGGTCTGAGGAACTGTGAAGAGGTTGTGGATTAGATGACCCAGCATGGTATGTACCAACAGTAGACACAGTGCTCAAGGAACCTTGAGTTCTGCAAGAACCTGTTGTTGAGGTCTTGTCTGCCAGCCAAGACGTTAGATGCTGTTCGTCTTCCGGCCTCAATACTCGTTTACTTTCCTGACGGGGAAAGTTAGACAGGAGGAACGATCGATCAATCCTCGTCTGTCTGCCCGAACTGGTGGATAGTTGGCCACGACTACCAATGCCTGTACCTCGTCCCTGTCCCTTAGCAAGACTTTTTTTGGGATTTGGTTTTTTGTGTGACATTTTATAATTTCTGGTGGCTTTCTGGGGGCTTGTAAAACAAGTAGCAGGTACTATTTCGTGAAAGGTACACACTAGAGGCTAAGATATTTTAACAGAGATGGAAGGTACCGTGCGAGCTGCAGGCAGGACACCGTACAGCAACGCACTGGCACAGGAAAAAATTGTTTAGTACGCAGAACCAGGCACCGTTAGGCTGCGGTGCTGGCTGCGTGCAAGTTTACAAGTACCGTGCGAGCTGCAGGCAGGACACCGTACAGCAACGCACTGGCACAGGAAAAAATTGTTTAGTACGCAGAACCAGGCACTGTTAGGCTGCGGTGCTGGCTGCGTGCAAGTTTACAAGTACCGTGCGAGCTGCAGGCAGGACACCGTACAGCAACGCACTGGCACAGGAAAAAATTGTTTAGTACGCAGAACCAGGCACCGTTAGGCTGCGGTGCTGGCTGCGTGCAAGTTTACAAGTACCGTGCGAGCTGCAGGCAGGACACCGTACAGCAACGCACTGGCACAGGAAAAAATTGTTTAGTACGCAGAACCAGGCACCGTTAGGCTGCGGTGCTGGCTGCGTGCAAGTTTACAAGTACCGTGCGAGCTGCAGGCAGGACACCGTACAGCAACGCACTGGCACAGGAAAAAATTGTTTAGTACGCAGAACCAGGCACTGTTAGGCTGCGGTGCTGGCTGCGTGCAAGTTTACAAGTACCGTGCGAGCTGCAGGCAGGACACCGTACAGCAACGCACTGGCACAGGAAAAAATTGTTTAGTACGCAGAACCAGGCACCGTTAGGCTGCGGTGCTGGCTGCGTGCAAGTTTACAAGTACCGTGCGAGCTGCAGGCAGGACACCGTACAGCAACGCACTGGCACAGGAAAAAATTGTTTAGTACGCAGAACCAGGCACTGTTAGGCTGCGGTGCTGGCTGCGTGCAAGTTTACAAGTACCGTGCGAGCTGCAGGCAGGACACCGTACAGCAACGCACTGGCACAGGAAAAAATTGTTTAGTACGCAGAACCAGGCACCGTTAGGCTGCGGTGCTGGCTGCGTGCAAGTTTACAAGTACCGTGCGAGCTGCAGGCAGGACACCGTACAGCAACGCACTGGCACAGGAAAAAATTGTTTAGTACGCAGAACCAGGCACCGTTAGGCTGCGGTGCTGGCTGCGTGCAAGTTTACAAGTACCGTGCGAGCTGCAGGCAGGACACCGTACAGCAACGCACTGGCACAGGAAAAAATTGTTTACTACGCAGAACCAGGCACTGTTAGGCTGCGGTGCTGGCTGCGTGCAAGTTTACAAGTACCGTGCGAGCTGCAGGCAGGACACCGTACAGCAACGCACTGGCACAGGAAAAAATTGTTTAGTACGCAGAACCAGGCACCGTTAGGCTGCGGTGCTGGCTGCGTGCAAGTTTACAAGTACCGTGCGAGCTGCAGGCAGGACACCGTACAGCAACGCACTGGCACAGGAAAAAATTGTTTAGTACGCAGAACCAGGCACTGTTAGGCTGCGGTGCTGGCTGCGTGCAAGTTTACAAGTACCGTGCGAGCTGCAGGCAGGACACCGTACAGCAACGCACTGGCACAGGAAAAAATTGTTTAGTACGCAGAACCAGGCACCGTTAGGCTGCGGTGCTGGCTGCGTGCAAGTTTACAAGTACCGTGCGAGCTGCAGGCAGGACACCGTACAGCAACGCACTGGCACAGGAAAAAATTGTTTAGTACGCAGAACCAGGCACCGTTAGGCTGCGGTGCTGGCTGCGTGCAAGTTTACAAGTACCGTGCGAGCTGCAGGCAGGACACCGTACAGCAACGCACTGGCACAGGAAAAAATTGTTTAGTACGCAGCACCAGGCACCGTTAGGCTGCGGTGCTGGCTGCGTGCAAGTTTACAAGTACCGTGCGAGCTGCAGGCAGGACACCGTACAGCAACGCACTGGCACAGGAAAAAATTGTTTAGTACGCAGAACCAGGCACCGTTAGGCTGCGGTGCTGGCTGCGTGCAAGTTTACAAGTACCGTGCGAGCTGCAGGCAGGACACCGTACAGCAACGCACTGGCACAGGAAAAAATTGTTTAGTACGCAGAACCAGGCACCGTTAGGCTGCGGTGCTGGCTGCGTGCAAGTTTACAAGTACCGTGCGAGCTGCAGGCAGGACACCGTACAGCAACGCACTGGCACAGGAAAAAATTGTTTAGTACGCAGCACCAGGCACCGTTAGGCTGCGGTGCTGGCTGCGTGCAAGTTTACAAGTACCGTGCGAGCTGCAGGCAGGACACCGTACAGCAACGCACTGGCACAGGAAATTTTTTGTGGAAAAATGGCACCAAAATTATTTGGTAGACTAGTGCCAAAAATCAGAAAAAGCTTAGGATTACAGCTCTGCGGAAAGCTGGGTGAACTAAGCTCTGAGGATGGTGCTGGATTCACTGTAAGGCTGCTCCTATCTCCCCTTCCTTACAGTCCTGTACAGCAATCCTCCGTCCTGGTAGTTCTGAAAAGAACTTTTGGGTTATGTGTGAGGAATCTTGACTCCTACACTCCGTCCTGTTAGTTCTGAAAAGAACTTTTGGGTTATATGTGACTCCTACACTGCCTAACTGTCCCTAGATCTGCTCCAAGTCTCCCTACACTAGGTCAGCTCTTCTCAGGAATGTGCCCAAAATGGCGGGGGCAAGCCTTATATACTGCCTTGCCTGTCATAGATGACATAGGCATCACGATGGACAGCAGCCAATCATAGTCCTGACACAACCAAAGCTGCTATGGCATTACTGACTATGATTGGCTGTCTTCACAAGTTTTCTGACCTAACACGCAATGCTGACTAGTAACATAAAAGATTCTGGATTCGCGAGTCCCGAATAGAGAATACAGGACTCGGAATCGCAGACTCGCTAGGATTCGGACTCGTAGACTCGCTCAGACTCGCTGCTGTTTGGGGAGATTCAAGCTATATAGCGATGTGATAGAGCGAGTCTAGCGAGTCTAGCGAGTGAGATAAAATAAACTCTGACAAAACATTGACTTGCATTGGACTCGTTACTGAGCGAGTATTCGCTAAAAGACTCGCCGATTACCGAGTCCAGCGAGTCCCTTAAGAATCGCCGAGTAACGAGTCCTAGCGAGTAGACTCGCTCATCCCTAAATAATATGCAAAAGAAAATTCTAAAGAGGCTTATGGAGACTAGAATGGAGCAGAATGAAAAATATATCTACATGCAATAACAATGCTCTGTAAGGCTGCCTTCACATTTGCCTATGGAGCGCAGCGTACCAAACGCAGCCAAACGCTTGCGCACACGCGTTCCTATGTTTAACATGGGAACGCATGTGCCTGCTTATGGCTGCGTTTGGCCGCATTTTCGTTCAGATGCGCATAATTTATGCGCCCTCCGACCGCACTCCAGACGCAGCATGCAGCATACCTTGATCTCAATGGATCCGCAGTGTCCTCTGCATGACACCGCAGGAGAACGCTGCGGATCTCATTGAAATCTCTCCTGGTGGCCGCTGGTGATGTCATAGGAGATCATCGACGGCCACCGGGAGATCAGCTGAAGCCTCTGATGATCTCCTCCTTCCCACCGCCGGTAATCTCCTAGCGGTGTCAGCGGGGAGAAACAGCTGATGTGACAGCTGTTTGAATCTTCCCGCGCTGACATCTCCTCTCGGTGTCGGCGCGGGAGATTCAAACAGCTGTCAGATCAGCTGTTTAACCCCGCTGACACGTCCCAGAGCTTACGGGCGGCCGGGAGGAGGAGATCTCCGCCGCTGATCTCCGCCTCCGGCCCGCCCCCAGACACCGCCAGTTGGCTGCCTAGGCTCCATGTGATGTGTCCGCAGGCGGACATTCTTCGCTGTGGACACATCATTAGAAAGAAAAATGACCCTGCTTTCACTGCGTTTGTGTCTGCATGCCATTAGCATGCAGACACAAACGCAAATGTGAAGCCAGCCTAAAGTACTAGGAATTCATAGTTTTTTTCTAGTAGGCAATGGATTTTTTAAGCCATATGAAATATTTTACACACAGCTGACATGGATATACAAAAATAATAAAAGGATGATAACATTTTCAATTCACTGTCACTACGGGATTGGTGTATCCCTGGTCCCCCTTCCAGTCTTTGTTTATCAGACTTCAGCAAATTTCATGACAACAATTTGTAACCAATGAAGCAAATCACAGGCTAAAGCAATTATATGTCCCACCACCAAGGTCACCAGGACATACTGACCAGCAAGGTACCAGTGAGGTTGGCACAGGAATTTCAGTGGCTTGGTAGGATGTCTATGGGCCACTTTACACACACCAACTTATCTGTCCAACTTCTGACCAACTTGCTGGTTGCAGTGAAATCATGGACACATTGTTCCTTTGTACACAGTCACAAAATGGAGCAATGTGTCCATGATTTCACTGCAACCAGCAAGTTGGTCAGAAGTTGGACAGATAAGTTGGTGTGTGTAAAGTGGCCTTATCACTCTTCAACACAATTCATGGGATTGGAGAACCCTTTAATTTATTTGTGATTCTCAATTTTATTCTAGGTGATCCCATGAATTTTAATAAGTATTGCTGTTACATGGATATGTCTGTTATAAACATCATTAACATGACAACAATTTGACTTATAGGAAACTAGACACTAGACAGCTTGGTTCCTTAAAATTATTGTGCACCCCTCCCCCATTAGTCTTAGCTGCTATTGTTCTGTATTAGCAGGTTCCTACTCGCCCATTCAAAAGCAGGTTTTTAAATCCAAAGCGAGGCAGTGACTCAGAATGTAGGTTCCCAGTAAAGAGACACGCCTCATTGTGGCTACTGGGTGGCTATATACATGGCCATCTTTATATGCAAGTGACTCATTTTTTATATGTATACTTCCTTAGCTATATTGCTAAGCTTTATTGCATATTCATTATTGCATAACTTAGTATTCAGAGTACAGCTGTCTTTTTTGTTACAATGTGTCATGTTCGGCTTTGCACATTGCATGCTAGGGAGTACCCCAGTTTTTCTGTTGAAAAAAATTGAAAGACACAAGCACCATTTTTTCATATAGGTGTTTAAATATTTACTTGTGAATGAGGTCTTAAATGAATGTTGGTAAAACAACACTGGAACAAAAATGGCACTTCAAACTGTAAAATAAGAAATAAAATATATGCTTGTTTGTTACAGCAAGCAGGAGTTATAGAAACTGTTGCCAATAACTCAATTAATGTTTCAGCTGATGATCCCTTCATTTACAACACTCATCCCTGCAGTACTAAAAGGTGATTAGGATTATCACCAATAATCCTCTTCATATGTTCGTCAAACACATTCAGATCCACAGAAAAATAGAGAAAACAGTGATATATGGTGGGAGGAGTACCAGTGGTTGTCCAATTCCCCTGCCCAAAGTTAATTTGTGATCAAATCCGCACGTTCACTAAGGCCGGGTTCACATCATGATTTTGGAGCTTCTGAGTGTATCCGTTTCAAAACGGATACACTCGGATCCAAAATCGGATCCCATGTGTTCCTATGGGGTTCGGATCGGAGCGGATGTGTGCCTTTTGACATCCGATTTTGGCACCACCCGATCCTGTCCGATTTCAGCACGGACACAAAAATGCAGCCTGCGTCCGAGAATGAAATCGGACAGCCTCGGATCAGAGCTGATCCGAGCCCCGATAGTATAGGAGCCTATGGATATTGGATCCGAGTTGAACTCGGATCCGATGTCAGCTCCGTGTTTTATGTACTTAGCATGTCCAGAGGCAGTGCTCAGTACATAATTAACCCTATCTGTCCCTGTCTGTCCCCGCTTTTGCTCAATCTGTCCCTATCTGTCCCTCTTCTATCTATGCTCTCCCCTCTATGCTCTCCCCTGTCCTCCCCCTGTGCTCTCCCCTCTGGAATGTGTTAATAAAAAAATAAAATCCTCCCAGAGGATACTTTACCTTCCGACACCTGCTGCAATGCTGTGACCGTCCCCTCATCTGCTGGTGACTGAAGATCCTGTGGTGATTTCACAAAGCTGGTCACCTAACACATCAGGTGACCGGCTCTGTGACATCATGAGATGTCCTTCAGTCACCAGAAGATGAGGAGACGGTCACAGCATTGCAACAGGCGTCGGAAGGTAAAGTATCCTCTGGGAGGATTTTATTTTTCATTAACACATTCTGGAGGGGAGAGCACAGGGGGAGGACAGGGGAGAGCATAGAGGAGAGAGAGCATAGATAGAAGAGGGACAGATAGGGACAGATCGAGAAAAAGCAGGGACAGACAGGGACAGATAGGGAGAACAGGATCCACACGGATCCTGCATAGACACGGATCGGATGGCTATTTGCCATCCGATTGCAGGGATCCATGTGGATCCGTGCCTGTCCGTGGGATCCTCCTTTCAACTCGGATCCCACGGACAGGCACAAAATCGTGATGTGAACTGGGCCAAAGCCGACTTCAAAAATCCCAATCAGGCTACTATACTTTTCCCCCTAAATTTGGTAGGAAAGTGGAGGGGGTCTCTTATACTCCAGATGTAGCATATCTGGCTGCTGCGTTGGTGGAGAGGGATGACAGGAGGCATCATCAGGATTGACCTCAGGAAGCCAGCAGCTGTGGCAATCACATTTGCCCACTATTTAAGAGAATGAATATTCACTCTTCCTCACACTCATAATCTCACCCATCTCTTGGCACTTTATCTACCCTGAGAATTATGCAGGATTATGGGTGTGGGAAGCAGTGAATATTCATTTTGGATTAAGGAGGCAGTAGCAGGATATCTACAGAAGCAGGTCGGTCATCGCCGCTGTCATGCAAATTGTTTTCAGTAGCCAGCACACCAGGCAGCATCAGCCTTGCGCTCTGGTTCATTCTTCCCAACTGGCCCTGCTGAAATCACTGCCATTGCACTAGACAGGAGAAAAGTGCGGACTCCCATCTGGATCATGGGGTACAGAGATGTAATGAAGAAGCAGAACTGGAGCAGTACAAAATAGTAGAGTGCACAGTCCCTCTGACCCGACCTTTTCATTATGTCACTGCAGCTTGTGATCTAGACTAGAGACCGCCCACTTCTCATGTCTAGCAAGGCAGCAGGGCCACATAGAAAACATTAACATGAGCACACAGAGAAGTGGCGATGCTATAAGGTACCGTCACACGCGGCAATTTTGCAAGCAATTTCACTGGCAATTTGCTGTTGCAGTGAAATCATGGATACATGGTTCTGTTTTGTTGCTGTGTAGAAATAAAACCCATGTATCCATGATTTCACTGCAACCAGCAAATTGCCAGTGAAATTGCTTGCAAAATTGCCGCGTGTGACGGTACCTTTAAGAGGCAAGGATTAAGTACTAATTAAAATAAAGAGTACTGTAAATAAAAGTACTGTACCACTACTATTGTGAACTTCCAGCATGCCATAGGATTTGCACAACATGCTGGGAGTTATAGTTCTTCTCAAAGGCAAAAGGATAATGGTCAACCACTTGACATGAATGGAACCTATGAGATCTTAAAGGGACCCTGCTTTCTAATACAAGCTCCCCATCCACAGGCAGGGTGCATTGGGTACTGCGGCATTTCAGAGAAAAATATCTGGTACTTTTAAAGCCACCAGAAAAAAGTAGTGTATGAGTCAGCTCACCAATCTGGAGGTAGGCTGGTTTCACACTGGAGTTTTTTCCCTGATCAGGTTCGATCAGGTTTGTGTGCCAAAATCAGAAGTGTCTCAAACTCAGGTGTCAATCTTTCAATTATAGTTTTTCTCTGCAAGTTCCTCTCCTGGTTTTGGCACACAAACCTGATGGAACCTGATCAGGAAAAAAACTGCAGCGTGAAACCAGCCTTAAGGTACCATTTACATGACACAATATCACCCGCAATATCACTCAAAAGTCACGTTTTCATTGCTGTTGCAGTTGATATCGCTAGTGCGTCGTGCGTGGACGATTCAACTATGATAAGTCGCTTGATCGGAGTTGCCAGGTTTTTGGACATGCTCAAAAACCTGGCGATGGTGCTCAAGCGATGTGGTAGGATTATGCCATGTGACACCGCGATAACGATGTTATTTTGGATTTCAGCGGTCACGCAACCAAGGCCATAGGCGTGCCTGGGCGTTATGTTTTCCGCGCCCCATCGGCGGTGATTGGTGGATAGTACTGCGTTCCGATTGGCTGGCTGTGGCAAAGACACCATATTCGATTATCCGTGCGTTCATCAGTAGACTCATTGACATTTTCTTCTCAAGTGTCATTAAAGACCTTCAAACAAGGAGCATCATTGAAGCTAACATCCTCTTCATATGGCGTGTAGCTTGCCGTGTGTTGATGAAACTAACAACCTTGCGACCTAACGAGTATTGTAGTGACGCCTAAAAATGTGGTCATGTTAAATTCTCATTGATGGTAGCAGAAATGTCTGACACAACATGTGGCCCATATAGAAATCACTACACACATCTGACAGCCCTCAATAATGCCATGTCCTACGCACGAGCGTTAAACCGTGTGATGTTTTGGAAATGCTGCGGCATCCAGTAAAGGCTCACCAATATGTGCGGGTGTCCAGCCCCAGGCCCTGGGGTACTCGGGTATCAGGTTCGGTGGGTGCTTTCACGGGGATGTCATGGGTGGCAGCGCCTGAGCTCGTGGCCTGGGTGATACTTCAAAAAGGGGTTATGTACAGGGGATAAGAGTTTGTCATGTGACGCCACCAGTAGGACCTGGTGATGGGTCACCAGCGCCGCCACAGTCCTCTGGAGGTCGATGGTAATGTGGCTGAGTTGGCAAAGCTCCCTACAGGTGGAGCTGGTCCTCCGGGGCAGCGTTCCTGTAAGGGAACAGGTTGATGGAGATAATCACACTGAGGCAAAGTCACTTTCTCCCGGGTACTTTACTGTAAGCGTTCAGTAACAGAATACAAAGTTCACAGTTCAGCATCAGATATTATAGTAACAGGTATCTCTACAGGTGGCTGCAAGTGGATCCCAGGTGGTATGGTGGGACCCGCGGTGTACCTTGGTTCAGAGGTCCCCAACTCCAGGCCTCAAGGCCCGCCAACAGTGCAGGTTTTCAGGATATCCTTAGTATTGCACAGGTGCTAATGTGATCATCTGCACAGGTAATGAGGCCAAGCCCTGTGCAATACTAAGGAGATCCTGAAAAACCTGCACTGTTGGTGGGCCTTGAGACCTGGAGTTGGGGACCTCTGCCTTAGTTGACAAACCCGTTTCCTTTCTTCCCTGCCTAGGATGAGTCTATACCCAGTGGCTCCGTGTAGGTAGCACTGGGGGTCCCCTTCCTCGTGGTAAGGAAGCAGGCAGACCGCTCCGTCTAGCAGGGTGCTGCAGCTGATAGACAAACCACAGCAGCCGGTTGCCGACTGTAAAGGTAGACTTTGTCCGGATCCTCGGGCCCGGCATTCCCGTGGTGGACTGGAGAATCCCCTGGAGTATGGTCGCTCCACGCTGGGGCCCACCCACCAACCTAGGGTCCACTTGCAGCTGGGGCAATTACACCTCTTTTACGGGTGCAACTCCCCTCTGTGATGCCTGACTATGTAGGGCGACACACGGGCACCTTCATTTGCAGACCCTCAAGTCTCCTCGGCGTAACCACCGTGCGGCGTGACATCATGACGTTGTTAGACATTATGCCCTGCCTTCCAGATGCTTTCCTTTCCCCTGCAGAGATATGGTGTCCGCACAGTGATCACCACCTTGGGGAAAGGCGGAGCTGATCATCCTGATCAGCATCTGTGACAGGTGGGACTACTGGTGCCACTTTCCGCACCAGCACCCACTCCTCCATAAGCAATAAGCAGGGCATCCTTAGAAAATCCAGAGGGCCTGCTGAGGAAACTAGCTGTGGAAAGGACACCAATGCAGATAAGGAAGAAGATCGCTGACCTTATGTACAAGGCGAGGGGCCGCATTGCCACCATCCGGGAAAGGATACAGAGTCTGGGTGGTGAGTAATTGTGAACGTAACATATACACATGCTTTATTACAACACAAAATACATACATTACAACACATGGAAGTGTCCGCTGTCAGATAGTGTCACTGAAGTGATAATGCTGATGCTTGATCACTCTGCATGTGCAGGGGGTGCAGAGAGCTACATGAAGGTACAACCTACACTCATCCACTATATAATTGTCTAAGGCATCTGTCGGTCACAGAAATCGCGCGCCAGACAGAGGCCGCTCATTGGTGGCCGCCTCTGGCGGCCACCAATGAGCACAAACTGTGCAAAACAGCTGCGCACACAATTTCCCTCAGACACAGACACCACGCTGTCAGCCTTCTCCTGCCTGCCGCTGCACCCGCTGCTCCATTCATCTCCCCGCCACCACCCCGCTGCTCCATTCATCTGCCCGCCACCCCCTCGCTGCTCCATTCACCTGCCCGCCACCCCCCCACTGCTCCATTCACCTGCCCGCCACCCCCCCCGCTGCTCCATTCACCTCCCCGCCACCCCCCGCTGCTCCATTCACCTCCTGCCACCCCCCGCTGCTCCATTCACCTCCCCGCCATCCCCCCGCTGCTCCATTCACCTCCCCGCCACCCCCCCCGCTGCTCCATTCACCTCCCCGCCACCCCCCCGCTGCTCCATTCACCTCCACCCCGCTGCTCCATTCACCTCCCCCCCGCTGCTCCATTTTCCCCCCGCTGCTCCATTTTCCCCCTGCTCCATTTCCCCCCCTCCCCACTCCGTCTCAGCTGCACCCTCTGTCTACATCACCGCTACGCTACAGCAGGTAATGAGCGGTCTTGTGATAGGCAGGCTGAAGTGACGTGCACAGAGCCTGTCACATGACCGCTCATTACCTGCTGTAGCTGCGATGTAAACACCGGATGCGGGTGAGACCAGAGTGGATGGGAGGGGGGATCCATCCTGCGCTGACCACTGGCCCTCCATCCTGCGCTGACCACTGGCCCTCCATCCTGCGCTGACCACTGAGCCCCATCCTGCACTGACAACTGGTCCTCCATCCTGTGCTGACCACTGAGCCCCATCCTGCACTGACCACTAAGCCTCCATCCTCGTGACCACTGAGCCTCTATCCTGTGCTGACCACTGAGCCTCCATCCTATGCTCACCACTGAGCCTCCATCCTATGCTGACCACTGAGCCTCCATCCTGCGTTGACCACTGGCCCTCCATCCTGCGCTGACCACTGAGCCCTATCCTGCACTGACCTCTGGCCCTCCATCCTGTACTGACCACTGAGCTCCATCCTGCACTGACCACTGAGCCTCCATCCTCTGCTGACCACTGAGCCTCCATCCTGCGCTGACCACAGAGCCTCCATCCTGCCCTGCCGGCTCCATCCTGCCCCGCCAGCTCCATCCTGCCCCCCCGCCGGCTCCATCCTGCCCCCCGCCTCCATCCTGCCTCCCCACCGCCTCCATCCTGCCCCCCCACCGGCTCCATCCTGCCCTGCCGGCTCCATCCTGCCCCGCCAGCTCCATCCTGCCCCCCCGCCGGCTCCATCCTGCCCCCCGCCCTCCATCCTGCCCCCCCACCGCCTCCATCCTGCCCCCCCGCCGGCTCCATCCTGCCTCGCCATCTCCATCCTGCCCCACCGGCTCCATCCTGCCCCGCCGGCTCCATCCTGCCCCACCGGCTCCATCCTGCCCCGCTCGCTCCATCCTACCCCGCTTACTCCATCCTGCCCCGCTCGCTCCATCCTGCCCCGCTCGCCACCATCCTGCCCCCCTCATCCTGCTTCTACGGCTCCATCCTGCCCCACTAGCTCCATCCTGCCCTGCTTGCTCCATCCTGTCCCACTCGCTCCATCCTGCCTTGCTCGCTTCATCCTGCCCCACTCCCACCATCCTGCCCAGCTCCCATCATCCTGCTCCCCCGCCAGCTCCATCCTGCTCCCCTGCCGGCTCAATCCTCTCCCCCCTGCCACCATTCTGCCCCCCCCCCACCATCCTGCCCCCTGCCACCATCCTGCTCCCCCGCCGGCTCCATCCTGCCCCGCCGGCTCCATCCTGCCCCGATCGTTCCATCCTGCCCCCCCCCCGCCGGCTCCATCCTGCCCCGCCGGCTCCATCCTGTCACCCCCGCCACCATCCTGTCCCTTCCCGCCACCATCCTGTCCCCCCGCCACCATCCTGTTCCCCCGTCGGCTCCATCCTGCCCCGCTCGCTCCATCCTGCCCCGCTCGCCACCATCCTTCCCCCCGCCGGCTCCATCCTGCACTGCTGGCTCCATCCTGCCCCCCCACCACCATCCTGCCCCCACCACCACCATCCTGCCCCCACCACCACCATCCTGCCCCCACCACCACCATCCTGAACCCCCCGCCACCATCCTGCTCCCCCGCCGGCTCCATCCTGCCCCGCTCTCTCCATCCTGCCCCGCTCGCCACCATTTTGCCCCCCCATCCTGCCCCCCGCCACCTTCCTGCTCCCCCGGCTCCATCCTGCCCCGCTTGCTCCATCCTGCCCCGCTCGCCACCATCCTGCTCCGCCCGCTCCATCCTGCTCCTCCGGCTCCATCCTGCCCCCACCACCATCCTGCCCCCCCCCCCCTCTACCATCCTGCCCCCGCCACCATCCTGCTCCTCCGGCTCCATCCTGCCTCGCTCACTCCATCCTGTCCCGCTCGCTCCATCCTGCCCTGCTCGCCACCATCCTGCTCCTCCGGCTCCATCCTGCTCTTCCGGCTCCATCCTGCCCCACTCGCTCCATCCTGCCTGCTCTCCACCATCCTGCCCCCCTACCACCATCTTGCTCCTCCGGCTCCTTCCTGCCCCGCCGCCACCATCCTGCCCCCCAACACCATCCTGCCCCCCGTGACTATCCTGCTCCATCCTGCCCCACTCCCTCCATCCTGCCCCGCTCCTTCCATCCTGCCCCTGCCTCCATTCTGCCCCCCGCTGTTCTTGCTCCCCCGCCTCCATCCTGCCCCCCCTCCGCCTCCATCCTGCCCCCCCTCCACCTCCATCCTGCACCCCTCCATCCTGCCCCCCCCTCCGCCTCCATCCTGCCCCGCCTCCATCCTTCCCACCTGCCTCCATCCTGCCCCCCCGGCTCCATCCTGCTTCTCCCCGGCTCCATCCTGCCTCGCTCGTTCCATCCTGCCCCCCCCATCACCATCCTGCCCCCCTGCTCCATCCTGCCCCCCCGGCAGCTAGCGGTCATGTGACCGATCAGCTGATCGGTTTCCAGGCAACGACAGGTCCTAAAGGCCTGCAGGACCTAGGAGACGGAGGTCGAGCTAGACGACGGACAGGTGAGAATCCTCACTGAGGATTTTTTTACTTTTACTGTGGCGGTGCAGGGGGCCGTGGGGAGCGGAGTATCGTCATATACCATAGTGCTGCTGTACATGTACTGTAATGTACCGCCATATACTATAGTGCTGCTATACATGTACTGTAATGTACCGCCATATACTATAGTGCTGCTATACATGTACTGTAATGTACCGCCATATACCATAGCGCTGCTATCCATGTACTGTAATGTACTGCCATATGCTATAGTGCTGCTATACATTTGCTGTAATGTACCGCCATATACCATAGTGCTGCTATACATGTACTGTAATGTACCACCATATACTATAGTGCTGCTATACATGTACTATAATATACCGCCATATATTATAGTGCTGCTATACATGTACTGTAATGTACCGCCATATAGCATAGCGCTGCCACACATGTACTGCCATATACTATAGCACTGCTATACATGTGCTGTGGTGTACCGCCATATACCATAGCACTGCTATACATGTAATGTACTGCCATAAACCATAGCACTGCTATACATGTAATATAATGTACCGCCATATACTATAGTGCTGCTATACATGTGCTGTAATGTACCGCCATATACTATAGTGCTGCTATACATGTGCTGTAATGTACCTCCATATATCATAGCGCTGATATATATATATATATATATATATATATATATATATATATAAGTTCACTCACATTGACTGAACAAGTTCTGTCAGTCACAGCATGTCAACTACATACATATTCTAGAATACCCGATGCATTAGAATCGGGCCACCATCTAGTGTGTATATAATCTCATATCCTCAACATTTTTTTGGAAGCAGTCCAACAACAAACATTGCTGTATAGAAAGCCTGAATGGAGCATGTGCATATTGTACATCATGTAAGGGCCTACATCTCACATACTGTCAAAATGCTCCTGCTGTCTTGTATATAGCAGCCCATACCCTGCTGCTCATAGTGCAAATATGTAGTGTACCCATAAGTGAACTGTATTCTGCCATATGGACAATCAAGCACCCGCTCACAGTCAGGTCATGTTTATATTACTTTCAGCACTGATGGCTAATGAGGGGTGACTATGGTGACAAATATCCTTTCCCTGTGGTTCTGACAAATTGAGGCTACAGTATGTGTATTGCAAATGTCTACACAAAAGCTGAGTCACAACAAACTTAATGTCACAATTGTGTGTGTCTCAGCCACTGTTATGGGCACCACTATAAGGCTGTGTGGACTGCGTGACCACGAGACACCAACATTTCCCACATATATGTGTGAGATGCAGAATTTCCATAGATGACCTTCCTTCATCCTACCCCACAACCATTACTTTTATCCGAAAGTGTGTAATGTACCAAAAAACACTATACTGTATGCTGATGGAACACTGATGTTTTTTTCCTGTGTTTTTTGGTTGTTTTTTTGTATGGCCACAGTAAAGAAATCAGTTCTGATCAGACAAACCTGTGTCAGTATTTTCATTCTACATAAGGGCAGTAGCACATAGCATTATGCTGTGTTCATAGGTATGTAATTCGTGGTGATTGGTGTGCACTCCTGTAAAGGATACCCGAGGTGCTGGTGTATAAGTGTTCATAGGTATGACACAAAAATGATTTTTAAGGGTCCCTGCAGCATTGTCTGCAAATGTATAGTACACAGGTGTAGAGGTTTGCCACACACTGTATGCTCTCTCTGGGTTTCCCTGTCCATATAGATGCATGTAGATGTCGAGCCCCAGGCTTTGGGGTACTCGGGTATGAGGATCCAAGAGGTTAACGCTCCTGTGTCACGGGGAGTGGTGGCCGTGCCTGATCCTGTGTCCTGGGGGACTTCTTTGAAAAGGGCATATGTACAGGGGATTGTATTTACAAGTTGTCGTGACGCCACCTGTAGTTTCTGGTGAGGAGCCACCAGCGCCACCACAGTCCGCCGGAGGTAGATGGTAATGCGGCTAGTTTGGCAAAGTCCTCTTCAGGTAGGGCTGGACCTCCGGGGCAGTGTTCCTGTATGGGGAACAAGTTCATGAAAGGAAACACAGGCAGAGGCAAAGTCACTTTTCCTCCGGGTACTTTACTGTTAGTTGTAGCAGTTGCAGTTACAGTTCACAATTCAGCACTTAGATGTTACAAGAACAGGTAGGTAACAGGTGGCTGCAAGCGGATCCCAGGTGGTATGGTGGAACCCTTGGTGTGCCTTCTTTAACTAACCCGCATCTGTTCTTCCCTGCTTTCCAGTTTGTTGTGAAGCTCGGTTGATGTAGAATCCAGCCTGGCCTCCTGGCCTCTCTCACCTTTGCTGTTGTCTGGTAACCCTCTACTGGCTGGCCGCTCGTTCCTTTGGAGGTACCTGGTACCCTTCTTGTGGACTGCTCTGGTGCCCGGGAGACTTGAAGGCTCCACGGGAATCCGGATTCTCTGCCGTGCATGTAGCTCCAGCAGTCTGCGGGTTTCGGTGACCGGTAAGCTGTCTGGGAGAACCAATCTGGATGGCTTCTCTTTCCCAGACCGGCTGCTCTCCTGGAAAGCTTCTTAAACCCTCTCTTCTTCCTCCATCTCTCCTCCTGGTCCCTCAGCCGAGAGACCCTAAGCTCAAAGACTTAGAGGCAAAGACCTAGGAGCAAAAGACCAAAAGCCCTTCTTGCTCCCCCTAGAGGTGAATTTATTCCCTCCCGGGTAACCTCCCACCGCTGTACTAATGTGGGAGTGTCTGGCATGGGTCCCACCCACCATCCTAGGGTCCACCTGCAGCTGGATCATCTGCACCTCTTTTACGGGTGCAGTACCCCTCTGTGACGCCTTCTTGGCGGGGCACCACATAGACATGGGTATGTGTACACAAACATAGACACTTGCATTGTGACCGCTCTAAACATATGTACATATCAGTACACACATGCATACTGTACATGTATACACACACATACTGTACTTCATACATGCAACGTAATCTACATATACATGTACATAATTGTGTGTAGCTTACCTACTTCAACACAACACATACACATAGCCATACATATTTACACAAACACTGCACCACACTAGCGTTCCTGTCTGCCAGTTTGGCAACGCCGCAGTGTCTTGCACAACCTGCAACAAATGAAACATCACTTGCATGGCGAGATGGTACAAAGGGTAATTGCATACATGTAGGAGCCATCTTGCCAGACACGAGTGACCAATGGTAGCCCACTTGTGGCGACCAATCAGAGTGGTATGGGCACGGTAACAACAAACTCTGGCACGCCTATCTCCTAGCCTGTGTCAAACAGTACGCCCACATTGCTGATGTGGTAATGCTGTGTGACGCGGCAACCACGACCGTCAACATCGCTTCTGCAGTTGTTCAGGCGATTTCAGAATCGCCGGATCGTCGGAGGTTGCACACGAGATCTCTGCGTGTGACATCTCCAAAGCAATCTTGGCTAAATGCCAAAAGCGTGCGCGCACTCGTGAAATTGCTACCTTAAGACTCCTTGTTCTTCTTTATGCTAAAGATAGTCCTTTATGACAATGGTTGAGATGCAACATTGGTTAATATAAAGAAATAATGTGAAGTGTTTAATAATGTGTGTGCATTGTGTATAACTGATTTATTCGATTTTTTATTCCTGGATTATCTGACATTTATTATTCCTTCATCTCCTCTGATATGGTTCCCCTAATGCACACTACATTCTCATGATCTCTTTGTTTTTACAGACAGGATGGGTCCACTTGATTTTTCTCCTATTTAACCCCTTCATGACCCTGGAATTTTTCATTTTTCATTTTCGTTTTTTGCTCCCCTGCTTCCAAGAGCCATAACTTTTTATTTTACCGTCAATATGATGGCTTGTTTTTTGCAGGACGAGTTGTACTTTCAGATGCAATCATTTATTTTACCATATAGTGTACAGGGAAATTGTAAAAAAAATGTAAAAAAAGTGCAGTGAAATTGCAAAAAAAGTGCAATTACACATTTGTTTTTTAGGTATTTTAGTCGCCATGTTCACTATATCTTGCGCCATGTTCTGCGACCAGTAGCGTTCTCTTTTTTTTGAGATCTGGAGTTGTGTGATGGCTTATTTTTTGCAACTTGAGCTGATGTCTGTAATTATACCATTTTTGGGTGGAAGCGCTGTTTAGATTGCCCATTATTGCATTTTATAGCAATGTTGCAGCGACCCAACAAACATAATTTTGGCATTTGGACCTTTTTTTCCGTTACGCAGTTTATGGCTCTCTTTAACTGATTTTATATCGTGATAGATCGGGCGTTTCTGAATGTGGCGATAGTTACCAAACATGTATTTTTTTATTTTTTTAATACTTTTATTGTGAATGGGGGAAAAGAGGGATGATTTGAACTATTATGTTTTGTTTTTTTATATGTTTGTAATAACTTTATTTATTCAATGATTCTTAGTTTTACACTGCCCTATAGAGAGGCACACTGCTCCACAGTCCTATCGCTTCTGATAGATACCGATGAGCTGCAGCTCATCGGTATCTGTTAGAATTGCGGATGGTGAGTGGTTGGCAGCGCTTGCCAACCACTCACCGGAAGTGCTCCATGACAGCTTCTGTGGTCAAGCCAGGGCCCTGGGCTGTCACGTGAGTGACGGAGATCCCCGCCGACGTATCTTTGGATCCCGCTGTCCGTCATTGACAGCGGGATCTAAGGGGATTACAGCACTGATCAAATGATGTGTGCTCCGCTCCAGAGCTCACATCAAACCCCGGTAACCGGCCCATGACATTGCACAATGTCATGGGTCTTGAAGGGGTTACAGTCTTCGAGTCATAAATCAGTGACAGGACTGCAATTCATACTGCAGATAATCAGTGTAATACCATGAGATGTAGCTTTAATTTATGTTCCCTGCTTCCTGCTCGTGACAAGTTTTTTCTTGTCATCCCTTAAAGAGGTTTTCTAATCTTCTTTCTTCAAGAAAATTCTTCTCCACTGCCACCCAGTTTGCTGCTTGCTGAAAGGTGTTATTTTCCTGAAGATTGACAGTTTAGGCTGACACAAACTCTGCACTCTCTGATGCTGCCAGCAGCAACTAAAGCCTGGATTACACGCTTCAATATCTCAGCGATCCGACCAACAATCCAACTTGACCTAGTTCGCTGGAACGACGTTCAATAATCATTGGTGAGGTGTCACATGTACAGATATTGTGAATGACGCAGCAACGATTCCGCTACAAGCAAACAATATTAGCAGTCCCTTGGATGCCTATGTTCCTCAGATGTGAATAGGCGAAGTCGTAAATGACATCATTATCAAGGTGTCACACACGCCGATGCTGCAGGCTGAACGGATGACCAACGACTGATGTATGGTCCAGTTCATAAACCTACGATCAACGATCAGCCGACTTATCGTTGGTTGTTTCTACGTGTCACACGCAACGACGTCGTTACGACGTCGCTGCGCCGCCCCAAAAGCCGTGATGTACCAACGATATCATTAACGACATTGTAGCGTGGAACGGGCCCTTTAGTCTAAGCAGCATTGGGGGACCATAGTTACTCTAAAGCTGACTCAAATCCAGCAATATAGTCAGCGTCAAAGCTGTGCTTGCAAGTGAGTGCCCCTTACCTAGAAAATCAGCCACTACTAATATATTCCACATGTAGCTGGTAGTCTAGGAGAATTTTATGAATAATAAACTTTAAAATTAAAAAATCCCTAAATTCTTGAGAATAAGTGATAAATTGCAATTTTTCTTGTATTTTTTGCAAGCACTAATGTAAATTAGTCTAGTTTAGAATACCACATTAATTATCCAAAAGCACCAGATAGGGATATTCTGGTTGTTCTTAGACTGAAATCTCAAAGCACGCAGGTGTTATCACCAGGGCCGCAGGCTATTTTTCTTTGTGAGTTTTATTTAGTAGAAAATAGCTTATAACAATACAATTGAAAATACTATGTGGCTTATGAATATTATTAATTATTAATTAATTTTAACACTGAAGATGTTTGCAGGTGTATTTAAGCACATTTTGTGAAAGTAGATATGCCCTATTATTACGAGCATGGAAAACAGCACAATAAGAGGTAGAGAATAGACTGAGTAACATTTCAAATCACAGTCTAATTATATTTAGAAAGAATAGTTCTGCCAAGTGAGGTAAGCTTTCATTTTCCCTTATTTGCTCTGAACTCTGTTATTCTTTAGCGTACAACTACTTTCATTGATAGAGATAATGAAGAGCTATTGCTGAGTTAATAGCTTGCAGTTCCTCATTCACAAGTCACAGTCTGATCATTAAAGCATCTTGGACGGACTAAGTGCTGAAGTTTTATTAGCTAAAAAATGTAGTCTACTGCTCATGCTAAAATACAGAGTTGTACATTTTTATTGACCCATGCAAATTATACAGGCAATTTGAAGAGCAACGCAGTTTATGGCAGCTGCCTCCTGGCTGACCAGCCCCCCCATGCTGTGCCCAATGATAGCTCCGTCCCATACAATGATCTCCTACAACCTCTCCTTCCTGTCCCTATACCCGCCCTCAGGGCTTATAAACCCCTGTGTCTGGCCATTTTGTCTCTCCTCCCCTTCAACATATTCCAGCGATTCCAAGATTGTTTTTCATCAGTTCAAAGCCATGACGGGTTAATTGGTCATTGAGGGGTTAATAATTTTGCCTGAGTTCCCAGAAGGTGCTCATATATATCACTTTGTCCCCTCCGCCCACCTCCAAATTTAGCGAAGGAAAGCTCAGACTATTTGTCACCTTTCAATTTCGCCAGGTTCATCCGTTATTTGCGGGATCCACAAGGCATTGGCACCAGGGGTCGTGGTACCCCCTTTAACTGGAGTACGGACTTTCCCCTTGATGGTCATATCGGTCAGTTTCCACTTTCATCCTGCACAGCGAGCCGTTTTGAAGTTCCCTGCATGTCTGGCAGCAGAAGTTCACCAACCAAAAAAAATTTAAAATATTAAAATTATTAGCTTTAAACAACGGAGATGACATAAGCTCCCACCATATATTTTGGTTCCTGAGTGGGTCCTTGTTGGGTTACAATATCCACCCTTGATCTTTTGGCCCCTGTAAGAGCGAATTTAAAAATAAATAAATTAATACATACTCACCATACCGATTCAGAAGGTCGTTACGGTTCCGGAGCTGATTCTGTACCAAGGACGCGACAAACTACAGACACAATTTAGCTCCCGGAGGGCGTAATATGAACATGGCCCCGCTAGTACTTTTAAACGAGCCGTGTCGGTGGTTTTTCTTGCAGAAGGAACAAATGAATCGGCTTTTAGGAGCGCTAAGAAGAATCATGTACAGGGAAATGTTATAAAACAGACCTTTATTGGCCCCTTGTGCTGCTACGTTACCACAGTACTCTACTGTTTTCCTCAGGTGGTACAAGGGGACACCAGGAGAAATGATTTATAAAGGGTGTGTCTACATACAATTGGATAATTGCCTGTTCTAATTAAGCAATATTGAACTCTATACACTCCACAAAGATCTTAGTTAACTATACATTCTCCTGGTATAATAAACATAGATATAATAATGATTCCATAAAAAGCAAACTTCATTTCCATTAATCTATTAAAAATAGATACAACAATTATAAAAATATATACTGCAAATTAGGCATCATATATTACTAAAAAACATATTAAAATAATTAAAAAAATATATTAGAAATTACTCCGAAATTCACAATAAAATTGTTTTCAATTCTTCTCCAATAATTATTTTCCACTTGTTTTCTTTTAAATATTTCACAGTTTTGCAACATTTGGAGCTAGATTAAGGCCTTCAAGGGCAAGGGTTCCCCATTTAAAAATCCTAAACCTCTCTTTTTTAATGAGTTTTGCTAGGCTGTTCGGTTGTTTATTATCGACTTTATCTATCACTATTAAATTAATCTGGCCAGGATCCTTATTACGAACATTATTAAAATGACGAGAAACACTATGTAGCTGGAATCCAGATTTTATGTTTTGCCTATGCTTATTTAAGCGGGCGTGCATAGTCTGCACCGTGCGACCCACGTATTGCAGGCCACACGTGCAATCCAGTAAATAAACCACATGCATGGATTGACAAGTTAGTCTATGTTTGAAGGTGAATACTTCTCCAGTTGTATTTGAGGTATATGTCTTACTGCTATTCTTTATTGTGTGGCAACATAGACATTTCGATGTTCTGCATGCATAACAACCCCAATCACAACTGTCCACCACTTTAACTGGTGTTCTAGTGGGGTTACTCAGTGCCACCAAATTCACCAAGCTTTTATTCTTTTTAAAAATAACCACTGGTTTATTGGGTAAATGACCAGCCAATACTGGATCCCCTCTCAGAATAAACCAATGTTTCTTCAGTAAATTCTGTACTTTAGATCTTTGTTGGTTAAATGTTGTAACCATACTCCACTTTGTTTGGTCCAATCTCAATTCATCCTTGTTTTCATTATTCTCACGCATCTTCTCCATACAGGATTGCTGTGTCAAATCCTTAGTTTTTTATAGGCATCCACCAATAACCTATTGGGATACCTTTTTTTCCCGAAACCTCTTTTTGAGGAGCTGGGATTCCATAAGGAAATCACTGTTACTAGTACAATTTTTTCGAACTCTCCAGTACTGGCCGTACGGGACGTTCAGGATCCAGCTGGGGAGGTGCCCACTATCAAACCTGAGATAGCTGTTTCCATCCACAGGCTTGAAGTGGGCAGATGTACTAAACCTCCCCAGCTGATCCACCCGCACCCACAGGTCCAAGTACTGGAGAGAGGTCCTAGATGTTTGGACCGTAAATTGTAACCCTCAGTCGTTCTTATTCAGGTCTGATACGAACGTAAGGACTTCTAGTTCAGAACCCCCCATACCTTAAATAAATCATCTATAAATCTTTGGTAGAATTTAATCTTCCCCCACCCACCTCAGGTCGCGCAATGAGGACAGATTCAAATGCACCCATACACAAATTAGAGTAACTTGGTGCGAATCTCATCCCCATTGCACAGCCCTTGGTTTGCCTATGGTGGGTCCCCTCAAAGGAGAAAATGTTGTTTTCCAGGATGAACTTTATAGCTACCAAAATGAAGTTCCTTTGTTCTTCTCCCATATCGTGTGCCAGGGAGGGCACGCACAGCCCTCTTTGCTGGCACGTGGCCTCGCCCCTGCACTGCCGCTTTGAACTATTCAAAGCTGTGTCAGATTGGAGGAGACATTTCTCCTCCTTCCAACACTCTCTCCTAGCGCGCCCTCCCGGCCAGCGTCATGTGACAGAGGGCATGTGACGAGGTCGGCGTCATGTGACCGCACTCAGCGCGAGAGATGACAGAAGATGTTAGGAGAGGAAACCTGCAGCGGTGAAAGCGGGTGCAGGAAGGTGAGTATGACTTTTCTTTTTAAACCTATATACATATATATATATGTATATACAACGAGGATGGGGCAATACTACCAGGGCACAGGATGGGGCATATTACTATGTGATGGGGACAAGTAAGGGGCAGATTACTACAGTGTGTGATGGGGGCTGGATGGGGCAGATTACTATGTGATGGGGATAAGGATGGTGCAAATTCTATGTGATGGAAACTAGGATGAGGCATATTAACATGTGATGGGCAGATTACTATGTTATAGGGACAGTAACGGGGTAAATTAATATGTGATGGGGCAGATTACAATGTGATAGGGGCAGGATGGGGCATATTAGTATGTGATGGGGACTATGATGGGGCAAATTACTATTTGATGGGGGCAGGATGGGGCAGATTACTATGTTATGGGGCATATTACTATGTGATGGGGACAAGGAAGGGACATATTACTATGTGATGGGGACAAGGATAGGGCAATACTACCAGAGAAAAATATGGGGCATATTACTATGTGATGGGGACAAGGGTGGGGCAATACTACCAGGGGACAAGGATGGGGCACATTACTGCAGGATGGGGCATATTACTGCAAGGGGACAAGGATTAGGCACATTACTACAGGATGGAGCATATTACTGCAAGAGGACAAGGATGAGGCACATTACTACAGGATGGAGCATATTGCTGCAAGACGACAAGGATGGGGCATAATACTGCAAGGGGACAAGGATGGGGCATATTAGTGCAGGAAGGGGCATATGACTGCATAGGGAAAAGGATGAAGCTCATTATTGCAGGATGGGGCATATTACTGCAAGGGGACAAGGATGGGGCATATTACTGCAAGAGGACAAGGATGTGGCACATTACTGCAGAATGGGGAATATTGCTGCAAGAGGACAAGGATGGGGCATATTACTGCAGGATGGGGCATAGTGTTGCAAGCGGACAAGGATGGGCCATATTACTGCAAGGGGACAAGGATGGGGCATATTACTGCAAGGGGACAAGGATGAGACATATTACTGCAGGAAGGGGCATATTACCGCAAGGGGACAAAGAAGGGGCACATTATGATGGGGCATATTGCTGCAATGGGACAAGGAGGGGTATATTACTGCAAGAGAAGAAGGATGGGGCATATTACTACTGCAAGAGGATAAGGATAGGGCATTAGTGCAGGATGGGGCAAAACTACATGATGGGGGCAAGATGGGGATGTTACTGCCAGGGGAGGAACAGAATGGAGCACATAGCTAGAAGGAGAGGATCAGAATGGAGCACATTGCTACAAGGAAAGTGTCAGGATTGAGCACATTAAACAAGGAGAGGGTCAGGATGGAACACATTACTCCAAAGAGAAGATCAGGATGGATCACATTACTACAAAGAGAGGGTCAGGATGGAGTGCATTACCACAAGAAGAGGGTCAGAATGGAGCACATAACTACAAGGACAGGGTCAGGATGGAGCACATAACTACAAGGAGAGGGACAGGATGGAGCACAACTGCAGGGAGAGGGTCAGGATGGGGACATAAATGCATGGAGGGGGTTAGGATGGATCACATAGCTAGGAGAGGATCAGGATGGAGCACATAGCTATAAGGAGAAGGTCAGGATGGAGCACATAGCTAGAAGAAGAGGGTCAGGATGGGGGAACATTACTACAAGGAAACAGTCAGGATTGAGCACATTACTACAAGGAGAGGGTCAGAATGGAGCACATTACTACAATGAGAGAGTCAGGACGGCGCACGTTACTACAAGGAGAATGTAAGGATGGAGCACATTACTACAAGGAAAGTGTCAGGATTGAGCACATTAAACAAGGAGAGGGTCAGGATGGAACACATTACTCCAAAGAGAAGATCAGGATGGAGTGCATTACCACAAGAAGAGGGTCAGGATGGAGCAAATAACTACAAGGAGAGGGTCAGGATGGAGAACACAGCTAGAAGGGGAAGGTCAGGATGGAGCACATAACCACAAGGAGAAGGTCAGGATGGAGCACATTACTAGAAGGAGAGGGTCAGGATGGGACACATTACTAGAAGGAGAGGGTCAGGATGGGGCACTAACTGTAAGGAGAGGATCAGGATGGAGAACATAACATAGAAGGGGAAGGTCAGAATGGAGCTCATAACTAGAAATAGGGGGTCAGGATGGAGCACATAACTGCAAGGAGAGGGTCAGGATGGAGAACATAGCTAGAAGGGAAAAGGTCAGGATGGAGCACATTACTACAAGAAGACGGTTAAGATGGCGCACATTACTAGAAGGAGAGGGTCAGGATGGAGCACATTACTACAAGGAGAGGGTCAGGATGGAGATATTACTACAAGATAGGGAAAAGGATTTCAGTATTAAATCTGCTTGCATTCCATGAAAAAATCTTGGGTCGCGGAGCGGCGTTGGAAGAAAGCACACTTGCCAGATTATGTCACAACTTTCAAACAAGCTACACTTGCTTTCAAATCAGCCCTGACTTCTGCTAAACAAACCTATTTCACAAACCTTGTATCTTCCTTATTCTACAACCCACAACTGTTCAGCACTTTTAACTCTGTCCTCCGCCCACCACTGCCACCTCCAATTCCCCTCATCTCTGCCGAGGACTTTGCCACATGCTTCAAAAATAAGATCGACCAAACAAGGCAAACCTTTACTGTTCCACCACCCCAGCCACTCCATATACCAGACCTCTGCCTTTCCCTAATAACCTCCCTCTCCACCATCACTGAAGGAGAGGTTACTCATTTCCTTTCCAAATCGCACCTCACCACCTGCGCACTTGACCCCATCCCTTCCCACCTCCTCCCCAACCCTTCTTACATGCTTATCCCAGCCCTAACCCATCTCTTCAACCTATTGCTATCTTCTGGTACCTTCTCCTCTGCCTTCAAACATTCCACCATCACACCCATCCTCAAAAAAACAAACCTTGACTCGACTGCTATGCCAAGCTATCACCGCTAATCAACTGCCCCCGTTTGCTTCCAAACTCCTTGAGCAGCATATCCATGCTCAACTTTCCTCCCACCTTTCTTCTAACTCTCTCCTTGACAACCATCCAATCCGACCACACATTTAGTGTTTCCCACTCCCACACTACCTCATCATCCCGCCCTCTCTCTGTTGGAGTTTCACAAGGCTCTGTCCTGGGGCCCCTACTTTTCTCCATCTATACCCTTGGACTAGGACAACTCATAAAGACCCATGGCTTCCAGTACTACCTGTACGCAGACAACATTCAGATCTACCTCTCTGGCCCAGATGTCAATTTTCTGCTGTCCAGAATCCCGGAGTGTCTGTCAGTCATATCCTTCTTCTTCACCTCTCGCTTCCTAAAAATCAATGTAAACAAAACTGAAGAACTCACCATCTTTCCACAATCTGATGTATGTTCCCTACCCAAACTATCTAATATAGTAAATGGCATCACGCTCTCTCCCGCACCTGAAATCTGCTGCCTTGGAGTAACTTTCGACTCTGCCTTGTCCATTAAAGTGCACATCCAAACTCTCCCCACCTCCTGTTGCCTCCAAATCAAAAATATTTCCAGAATCCGTCCCTTCCTCAGACCTCAGTCTACTAAAACTCTTGTGTATGCCCTCATCATTTCCCGCCTTGACTACTGTACTGCAACACTGTACTCTGTGGCCTCCCCGCTAACTCTCTTGCACCTCTCCAGTCTGTCCTCAACTCTGCTGCCTGACTAATCCACCTCTCTCCTCGCTGCTCCCCTGTTTCTCCTCTCTGCAAATCCCTCCATTGGCTCCCAATTCCCCAACGAATCCAGTTCAAGCTGTCAACACTGAACTACAAAGCCGTCCACAACCTGTTCCCTCCTTATATCTCCAAACTAATCTCCCAATATCTTCCCTCACGTAATCTTCGATCCTCCTAAGACCTACTCCTCTCTTCTACACTTATTCATTCCTCACACAACCGCCTCCAAGATTTCTTCCAAATATCCCCCATCCTCTGGAATTCCACGCCTCAACACATCTGATTATCCACCACCCTCGGATCCTTCAGATGGAACCTGAAAACCCATCTCTTCAGGAAAGCTTACAGCCTGCAATAACCATTCTGCCACCTCTGAAACACGTCGGGAGAGGGAGCGGATCAGATAACATGGTGGCTATTTGATAATTACTCTGAGTCCTAATCAGCCTGGACGACACTGGTAAAAGGTCATCTATGAGCTCTGAGGACTCTATGACACGTGAAATGGTGAAGACAGTTGGGTGAGATTGCTCCTTTTTAAAAAAGGTTATATCTGCTGTTAACATCGATACATGAGGTCAAACCTACTGGGGAGGGGATTATATGAGTTGATAACCTGCTTTAGAGGGGCTTAGACCACGAGGAATCACAGGTACTAACCAGTGTCCTTAGGTGATACGGACGGGACTTCTGGTTGTTCTGTATGGACCCCAAGTGATAGAAGGATTCTTTTTAGCATTACACAGGTTTTTGCACTGTCACTTATGCTCTATATACAGTATGTTTGTATGGTTTAGACAATCTTGTCTTTTACATTTTGAGTAAGTAAAAGTTAAGTTTTAACTTCTCACATTTTTTTCCGTTAATTGAACATTTGTGCCCGACCTGAATTGGAACACCAACGAGGTCTGAACAGGTGGCAATTAAAAACCTAGCTTGAATAGAGTGAACAAGGGAGCATCCGCCTGCGCACAGATCACATATAGGAGTGAATGGGTGCGCACGGCGGTCTGCAAGCATCTGCAGACCGCCGTGCGCTCCATTATAAACATAGGGGCTGCCGTCTGCATGCAGATGCCTCCACAAAACGCTGCGGAGGCATCTGCAAATCTGAAGGCAGCCTTAAAGAGCTCACCAAGGTCTTTAAGGACCTGATAACCTCCTGATGGGAAGTACAATCCCTCGAAAGTTATATCAGAGATGGTATCGTACCTAGACACCTGAGGATCACTTTAACCCGGGCTATAGATACAATAACCCTGAACTAGCAACTAAATGGGAGAAAGAGGCCACAGCAAGTTCAATTAGGTTGATGAAGATACTGTTGGAGGAAGAAAAGAAACAACTCGCCAAGTGTGACAAAGCCCTAAAAGAACAGAAAGAAATCACT
The DNA here is from genome assembly GCA_033576535.1 of Allobates femoralis. Lineage (NCBI taxonomy): Eukaryota > Metazoa > Chordata > Amphibia > Anura > Aromobatidae > Allobates > Allobates femoralis. The sequence goes on from JARQOC010000005.1 coordinate 284,102,721, forward strand.
AGAAAGTTCTCTGGTGAGGCAGACTTTTGTACGAAAGAACTAACCCTCCAGGGCATTGTAGAAAAATTCCAGTACCACCTAAAAGATAGTAAACAAAAGTTTTAGCTGAGGGATGTACAGGACTTTAAAAACAATAGAGCATATGTTTACGTCCCCAAAGGTGGGGTAGGTGGTCTTGCTGGTACTGAACCAGAGGACTTATCCACTGAAACTGACGTCTCAGATTCAGAGGGGAAGGGTGGAGGGAGAGCGGGCAAGAACAAAAAGAAAGGGAAAGGACGGGGAAAGGTGGATAATCGGACACATCCGATTCAACCACCAGGTCACCCGAATACCCCAAGACCAAACGGGGGTTTTTTAGACCCAAAGTACCCCCTTCAAACCCAGCCAAGCCCATCAGTACCCCAACCCCCCCATTAATAAATTCTCTGCGGGTTGTCAATTTATCTTCAAGAGTCTTGACCAATACAGAGATGACGGTCTTAAGAAAAGGACTTTCATTTGTCCCGACAACGGACTTTAACACCTTAATTTACCTCAAAGACCTTAATTTATTCGCTCGTAAGTTGAGGTGGCGAAAGCATTTTGCCTTTCAAGACAGGAACACCTGTAAAAATCTTGGCGTTCCTGATGACCTCCTTGAGGATGTAAGGCTTCTGTTTCACTTGGGGGATGCTGACCACACCTTGGAAGGCAGAGACCCGTTTACGGGCATCCATGAGCGAAGCACATGTATGCCACCCCAGACTGGTGACGTGAGTTCTGTTGACATATTTGTCAATTTGGTCTCTAATGAGATCCGGAACATACGAACCAGAAAGGGGGACCATAACCAAGGACGAGATGTCCAGTATCATCAGTTTGGAATGAGAGCAATCCATAACCATAAAGCCATCCGACAAGGGTGGCAATGTGGTAGTTATGGACACTGAGGGGTACAAGGTTATGTGTAATAACATCTTAAAGGATTGTGATAGCTACGCTATTCTAACATCTAGCCCGACCAAGGCATATAAAGGAGAGTTGAAGGCTCTTCTGGACCGTGGACTCAATGAAGGCCTTTTGGACCGCAAGGAATATGATTTTTTGTTTCAGAAACATCCCGTGATGGCGACATTTAATTGTCTACCTAAAATCCACAAGGGGGGTGGTACCACTGAAAGGAAGACCGATTGTGTCAGGCATCAATAGCGTCAAACAGAATCTGGGTATTTATGTGGACAAAATATTGAGGCCATTTGTTACCTCTCTGAATTCCTACATTAGGGATACAACGGACCTCCTAAAAAAGATTGAAGATGTAACCTTGGACGATGACATGCTGCTTTGCAGTATTGATGTAGAGGCTCTATATTCCTCTATACCCCACGATAAAGGGATGGAATCGGTGAAGTATTTCCTAAGGAGCAGAGGTGTGCAATATGAGAAACATAATGATTTTGTAATAAGGATCCTAGAATTTTGCTTGACCAAGAATGTTTTTACGTTCGGTGGTAAGTACTTCCACCAGCTCAGGGGCACCGCGATGGGGAATTCTATGGCCCCATCGTATGCAAATTTGCTCCTGGGCTGGTGGGAGGAAACCGTCGTCTTTGGGGAGAACCCTCAAATAGATACTGAGAAGGTAATTCTATGGGTCCGATTTATAGACGATGTCTTTGTGGTGTGGAGAGGAACTGAGGAAGCTTTTGGTGCTATGGTAGAGAATCTGAATCATAATAGCATAGGCCTACACTTTATCTCAAAAGTAAACAAAACCAAACTTTCATTCCTAGATGTCCTGGTAGAAAGGACGGAAGGGGGTAACCTGAGAATGAGTACGTATCGTAAGGAGACATCAACAAATTTGTTGTTAAGGTGGGAGAGTGGCCACCCAATGAGTCACAAGAAGGGTATCCCCAAAAGCCAAATGATATGTATGAGGAGGAACTGCTCACATGAGGAGAAGTTAAAGGTTCAAGCGACGGATCTAAAGAAAAGGCTTAAAGAGAGAGGATATCCTGAGAGGGTGGTAAAAAAAGGCCTGGCAAGAAGTAAAAGACCTTGATGGATCGAAATTGGTTGCAGCCAAAGTTGGACCATCTAAGAGGGATGATGGAGATGAGGTACGCCTCATTGCAACCTACACCAGTGGAGCGGAGCAGGTTAGGGAAATTTTGTCCAAACACTGGCCTATTCTCAGAATGGACCCAGATATCTGCCCATACCTACCAGACACTCCTAGGGTGACATATCGTAAATCAAGATCCCTAAGAGATAGGCTAGTACATAGCCAATTGACTACCCAAGGCACATGGCTTAAGGGCAACCTGCAAGGTTGTTTTAAGTGTGGTAACTGTGGCGAGTGCCGATCAATGGTCACCACGAAGAATTTCATCAGTAATGTGAGTGGGAAAACTTTTGATATCAGATCCTTTAGCAATTGTAGGACCAGAGGTGTGATATACAGGGCCCAGTGTCCCTGTGGCTTGGAGTATATGGGAAAGACCCGTAGGGAATTGAGGAGGAGGGTATGGGAACATAAAAGGGCATTAAAAAGAAATATGACACCCCGTTGGCACGTCATGTCAACTCGGTACATGGAGGGTATGAGGAATGTGTCCGATTCATAGGCATAGATCATATCCTCCCCCCCTGTTCGAGGCGGAGATTGGGACAGCAGGATCCTAAGGAAAGAATGCTTTTGGATCTTCACCCTTGACACTGTGGCACCTCACGGCCTGAATGAAACCCTGTCCTTTTTCCCCTTTTCTATAAGTTGTTAGGGGAGGGAAAACTAGGAGGGTAAGTCGAAGAAGAGTGGGGGCGCCCACCATTTGCGTCTCTTTTAGGGTGCCGACCTCCGCGTACAGGCAGGGATAGGGGGCAGGATAGGGCGAGTGGTAAGATGTGATTAGGTTTTCCTATTCCCTAAAAACCTTTTCCCTGCTTTCATTTTTCTGTAGATGTTAACATCAGCCTCCGCTTCTGCTGGTGTGGCGCGTAATGGTGACTGCCTATCTGCCATACGCTTGCTCTAGGGAGAATTTAGCCCTTGTAAATATTCACAAATATTAGTGTCAAAGCAGATGTGATTGAAATCAGCTACCACTCACTTAAGTAAAAAAGCACCTTTGCTATAGATAGAGAAGGTTCTTTTCTCTCAGATGCTATGATGGAGTGATCTAGCACAAGAAGAAAGCTCCACCCATGGTGGGGAGGCGCCATTATCCATGGCACCTTCCTCCTGCTTAGAGTAGGCAGGAAGTGGAGCATGGAACGCATGCTTGCATTCCACGGCCGGCCGAGGACCAGAAGTGATGTGTCACGATGCCGCGAGCGTCATTTCCGGTTACGTGACGCACCAGGTGACTGCCCGGGAGATGTGAAAAGGCGCAATTCCGTACCATGTACCATGATTACCCTGAAGAAGAGGGATCTGAAACGCATCGGGAGAGGGAGCGGATCAGATGACATGGTGGCTATTTAATAATTACTCTGAGCCCTAATCAGCCTGGACGACACTGGTAAAAGGTCATCTATGAGCTCTGAGGACTGTATGATATGTGAAATGGTGAAGACAGTTGGGTGAGATTGCTCCTTTTTTAAAAAGGTTATATCTGCTGTTAACATCGATACATGAGGTCAAACCTACTGGGGAGGGGATTATATGAGTTGATAACCTGCTTTAGAGGGGCTTAGACCACGAGGAATCACAGGTACTAACCAGTGTCCTTAGGTGATACGGACGGGACTTCTGGTTGTTCTGTATGGACCCCAAGTGATAGAAGGATTCTTTTTAGCATTACACAGGTTTTTGCACTGTCACTTATGCTCTATATATGTTCGTATGGTTTAGACAATCTTGTCTTTTACATTTTGAGTAAGTAAAAGTTAAGTTTTAACTTCTCACGTTTTTTTCTGCTAATTGAACGTTTGTGCCCGGCCTGAATTGGACCACCAACGAGGTCTGAACAGGTGGCAATTAAACCTAGCTTGAATAGACATTCTGCTACCTCACCACCACCAGAGCTGCCGCCTCACCACCACCCAAGCTGCCGCCTCACTTCCACCAGAGCTACTGCACTCCAGACCTTTTGTCTCTTCCTATTATCTTGTACAATGTAAGTTCACAAGGGCAGGGTCCTTCCCCCTCTGTATCAGTCTGTCATTGTAAATTTGTTTACTGTAAACTATATCTATAATTTTGTATGTGACCCTTTCTCATGTACAGCACCATGGAATTAATAGGAACGCATGTGTGCAAGCGTTTGGCTGCGTTTGGTACGCTGCACTCCATACGCAAATGTGAAGCCAGCCTAAGTTTTTGATTTGTGACAAATTCATTAAACAATTTGAGCCTTGTTTCAAGTTGTCTTTTGGTTTAGTTAGTTTTCAGATATTTACTCCAAAGTTCCTTTTCCAGATGTTTTATTTGACGCAACTCTACACCAGGCCTCGTCTGGGGTGATTATAAATTTGTAACTTTTCTTGCTAAAAAGATGCAAAATCATTTAAAAACAGAAAAAAAGACAATTTTGGCCTTTGTAGAAAATTTATGATTAGCATGAACCATTTTGATGAATTTGTCCCAATAAACATTACAGCTAAAGAAAAAGAAAAAAGAAAAGACACTTCAACCCCCCCCCCACACACACACACACACACACACACACACACAAATGATGAATTGGGCCCATATTGTCCAATTAGAATCTTTTTTTTAACCGGTAATTAACCTTAGCGACTTCTTACCATACTCCATTCACTGTCATGACAATAGTTTATTGGCAATATGCTAGAAAGATCTAGTGATCATAGATGGTGATGCCACCAGCACATCTACTATATAATTGTCTAATCCTGTCTGTCTGTAATGGAAATTCCGTGTCGCTGATTGGTCGCACTCGCGACCAATCAGCGTCAGGCATAGTACGGCCGCGAATTAGCGCGGGATTTTTTTTTTCCAGAAAATATGTTTATTGGAGAAAAGAGAACAAAGTCAACCACAAGGAGCATCATCCATTAAGATCACGGAGAGCAAATAACAAATACAATGCTACATGTCATGTCTCCTTAGAAAGAGATATAACCGAACTCAGGAAGAATACAGTACTTTCTTTTCCTTTTCTAGCGTTAAACCAAAGTAAGATGAAAAAGCAAAAAAGAAAGAGAGAAGAGGGCAGAATCTATATAAAAGGGCATAAAAGAGTTGGGATGAAAAGGAGAGGGGAAAAAAGATAAAGAGAGAGGGAGGAAGGGATTGGGGGAAAGGAAAAAGGGGGAGGGAGGGGGAATCCATTACCCATCTTGAGACAAAAAGGATCACAAGTCTGTAGAATAAAGACATGCCATTCACATGCTTCTGATTAAGGCCCTGTGCACACGTTCAGTATTTGATGAGTTTTTTACCTCAGGATTTGTAGACAAAACCAGGAGTGGAGCAATCAGAAAAAAGTCTAATAGAAACACCTGCACCACTTCTGTATTTATCACCCACTCCTGGTTTTGGCTACAAATCCTGAGGTAAAAAACTCATCAAATACTCAGCGTGTGCACGTGACCTAAGAGAAATGAAGCCACACGCTCAAATCCAGCTGAACCACCAGAAGACATCACAGAGCATAAAGACCAGCTTAAGTGTCTCCCAACCAGGATGAAATATCAGGACCCTCCTTAAAGAAGTGCCATATTGGCGCGGGATTTGAACCCCGCTTCGCTGATTGGTCGCGGCCGACCGCCGAACACAGACACCGCTGAACACAGACACCGACGAACACATACACCGCCGGACACAGACACCAACGAACACAGACACCGCTGAACACTGGCACTGTTGTAGGTTATCTACTATGTAATTGTCTAATTCTGTCTGTTTGTCTGTAACAGAAATCCCGTGTCGGTGATTGGTCGTGCCAGCTGCCTGCAACCAATCAACGACAGGCGCAGTGCGGCCACAAATTGGCGCAGGATTTAAACCCAGCTTTGCATTGCATTATTCTTAAATCTTCATCAATAAACTACATATATATTCTAGGATAACCGATGCGTTAGAATCGGGCCACCATCTAGTTGTACATAAGACATGGGGAAAAATAAGTCTAACAGTGCTGCTCATTATAACATCTAATTAACAACTTCATCGAGATACTAATAAATGACCTCCCATATACGGAGGTGTATACACCATGGAACAGATAGATCGCTACATATATGGAAAACCAAAGATCAAGCGACTAACATCTGTATTCAACAAAGATACACAAGGAGGGGCATACACAATGGAGGACAGACAACCCAAAAGAGGTGTCTCCCAATATGAGTACTGATGCATTAAATACATACTTTTAACACATAAATCACAATACAGCAGAAACTGGCATAGTAGTGGAACCTTCTACCCAAAAAAAAGTCAATATAAAGTCTCTTAATACAATTTATCGATATCACATAAGCTACAGAGAGTTGTATAGATATATACTAGTAGAGTAGCTTATAAACCATGACTAATAAAGTGCAAGTGCTTATATATATTTCATGTCATGACTTATTTGGCAGAAAAAAGGTGCACACATCAATATTCAGAGTAACCCAAATAGGATCACTTAGAGTATAGTGAGGGCTAATTTTACAAAGACATAGCTTACAATGTTCAAAAATGATTAATTGTTGCCCCTGTTAAGTTAGTATAAGGTCAGACATAGAATCTGTAAGTCTAAATATGGCATGGCAGGAGCCGCTGGAAAAATACACATAAGTACTGCAGCAGTAAGGATTCTCACCAGTAGAGTGCTCAAGGATGGGAGACACAAACCCCGATGGCCATTTCGTAACCTTCGTCAGGGGGTACTAGATTGAATACAAGATAGGGCTTGAAAAAGGCCGGCCGGCATAGTAATCATCATGATCAGCTGTTTAGATCGCGTGCGGCCGCTGTAATGGAGGCAGGAAGCGGAAGTGTCGCCGCGTCATCGCCGAGCGCGGACAGCGTGTACACACACGTGACCGCGATCAGCGAATCAAGCAATGACACGTCACACCGCTTCGCTGTTCCCCAGCAACGGGAACGCACGTCACAGCGGGTCATGTGATAAGTTTGTTTATCTATTAGGAGCATGCGTAAAAAGCAAAGTATCGCGCTATTCACAGAGCAACAATCTGCTGCAACAGAGGGCACAAACATTATACACTGAAGGAGCGGATAAAATAGCAGTTGCATATACATAATGTATATTTATATCACAAACAAGATATGTAAATGTTGTACAAAAAGTACAAAGGAGCAACATTAATAGCTCCAAAACACAATAACATATTATATTATATATACCAATGTCATATTACAAAGTATATTTATCAACACAACATTACACACTATATTTGCAAAATAGAAGTGCAATTTTCAGCTCCGAAGTAAATATGGACAGAAATTGGTATAATGAAGTTCATGTCCACAGCAGATACATACAAGGGTCCGGCATGCCTATATAAAAAGTGAAATTAAAAACCTGATCAGTTTACAGGTATAGAATAAAGAAACAGAACAGTGCAGATCAGAGATATGGAGCATAACTAATATTCTCATTTAGTCCCTTGGGGCGCAGAGTTCCGAGCAACCAAATCCACTTAGTCTCCAGCATGGCAACTCGTTTAGCCAGTGGCCCACCACGAATCCCCAAGTCCACGGAGTCAATCCCCCTCACTTTCAAGAGGTCACCACAAGATTGGTGACACTCAAAAAAGTGCCTTGGTAGTGTCTTAAGGGTCCTCGGATCCTCACATCCCTTTGCCGCCTCAATAGCCAAAACGTGTTCCCGTACACGGATCTTAAAGGCTCGTGTAGTTAGGCCCACATATATTTTTGGGCATGGGCAAGTAGCGTAATATATAACGCCCGCGGTACCGCACGAGATCTTTTTAAGAATACGATAGGTTTTTGTACCCGCTGCATTCGAAAATGTATCAGTTCTTACTATATTCGGGCAGGCAACACACCTACCACAAGGGCTACAATCTAATATTCTTGGAATATGGTCTAAAAAGGTGGTACAACCATTCTTCGTATAATGACTGGGCACAAGATGGTCACGCAGGTTCGTGGACCGTCTAACTGCAACCATTGGTCTCGATGGAAGTATTTTGGACAAGGTACTATCAGTAAGTAATATTGGCCACGCCTTGTCCAAACAGTTCCTCATCTGGTCAAATTGGCCATGAAATGTTGTCACAAATCTGATGTGACCATCTCGCGTCCGAGGTCTCGTGTTGTAGAGCAGGTCATTACGTGTAGCATGCTTGGCCCTATTGGCGGCAAACTTGACGGCACGATGACTATAGCCCCGTGCCAGGAACCGCAATTTCAGCTCCTCGGCACGGAGGGCATAATCAGTCTCAGTGGAACATATTCTCCTAAGTCGGAGGAACTGGCCCACCGGGACTGCGCGTATCGTATACGCAGGATGGGACGAGGAGGCATGGAGAAGGGCATTTGAAGAAGTAGGCTTCCTGAAGATGTCGGTGCACAGCCGGCCACCCTCCCCCCTCGCCACGGAAACATCAAGAAAATCAGCCTTATTTCTATCCATATGGTATGTAATTTTAATATTGACATCATTGATATTCAATGAGTCAATCAAACTGTGGAATTCAAATTCAGATCCATGCCAGATAGCAAAGATGTCATCGATGTACCGTGCCCATAAACTGACACGGCACATCGACGGCAGCCGATCTGACATGATGAGGTCCCTTTCCCACAGCCCCAGGAACAGGTTAGCATATGAGGGCGCGAAGGATGCCCCCATCACTGTTCCCTGGAGCTGCAGGAAAAAGGATCCCTTAAAGACAAAGAAATTTTGTGTAAGACTAAATTCCAAGAGTTCCATGACGAGAGAGGCAATGTCCGCAGGTAACGCCGACATCTCCAGGAAATATTTGGTGGCTCTAAGGCCATCCGCATGTCTGATACTCGTGTATAGAGATTCTACATCACAAGTAGCCAGAATCGTGTCATCTTCAATCTGGAGGGAGTCCACCTTTCTCAAGAATTCATTAGTATCCTTAATGAAGAATGGAAGACTGGCAACTAGCGGCTGTAATTTTGAATCTATCCACTTACCAACATTTTCTAAATAGTTTCCAGATCCAGACAAAATCGGTCTCCCCGGTGGTGTCACGGGGTCTTTATGGACTTTGGGCAAGAAGTACAAGGTGGGAACTACGGGATCCGCCACGACAAGTGCTGACATTAATTTATTAGTGATGATACCGCCGTCATTTGCTGCTTTTAATATTAGAGATAATTGCTCAGAGAAGGAAACAGACTGGTTATAAGTTAATTTTTTATAACAGGTTTTATTATTCAGATGTTTATACGCCTCTCTCTCATATTTATCCACTGGCAAAATGACAACACTACCACCTTTGTCGGCTGATTTTATTAATATGTCGGGCAGATCCCGCAGCTCCCTCAACCTTGCACGCTCTTTGCCATTCAGATTATCTTTCTGAATATGTTCAGGAATTTTTTCAAAAAGTTTGCTCGCCACCTGCACAAATACATCAATACTTGGGCAAGTGGAAAGCAAAGGGAAACATTTAGAGCGTGGACGGATATTAGGAGGGATCTTACCTCCTTCAGCCGTGTTTTCAGTGGCCAAGTCCTCCAAATCCTCCAAAGTTACTTCTTCTTTTTCTGTTGGAAAGAGAGAATTCTTAACAGGGTCAAAGAAGTGTCTTTTGAATAGCAAAGACCTCGCAAACAAATGGAGGTCCTTAATGGCCAAAAACCGGTTAAAACGAGCTACCAGAGCAAAGGATAGGCCCCTCTCTAGAAGAGATAGGTCATAAGATGTCAGAACATATTTACTTAGGTTAATTACCTTTGTCCCTCTCTTGCCTCCCTGTCCACCGTACCGTCGATTGGATTTGAAGGTGGTATCTAGTTTGCGCTGTAAGGTCATTCCTGACCTCGTAACAATAGAAGATACAGACACATCGGATTGTTCACTCAGGAAGGAGATAGACACTGTA